>JAXFYN010001071.1:0-57193 GCA_036172215.1 Camellia granthamiana
AACGTCGTATTTACATATCTGCCACTGTGCAGGAGAATCTGTGTAGGTGTTCGATTGTTCGAACCCTAATGCGTGAGAAATGGTAAGTAAACGGCGTATTTACATATCTGCCACTGTGCAGGAGAATCCGTATAGTTGTTCGAGTGTTCGAACCGTAATGCGTGAGAAATGGTAAGTAAACGCTGTATTTACATTTCCGCCACTGTGCAGGAGAATCCTTATAGGTGTTCGAGTGTTCGAACCGTAATGCGTGAGAAATGGTAAGTAAACGCCGTATTTACATATCTGCCACTGCGCAGCAGAATCCGTATAAGTGTTCGAGTGTCCGACCCGTAATGCGTGAGAAATGGTAAGTAAACGCCGTATTTACATATCTGCCACTGTGCAGGAAAATCCGTAGAGGTGTTCGAGTGTTCGAACCGTAATGCGTGCGAAATGGTAAGTAAACGCCGTATTTACATATCTGCCACTGTGCAAGAGAATCCGTATAGGTGTTCGAGTGTTCGAACCGTAATGCGTGAGAAATGGTAAGTAAACGTCGTATTTACATATCTGCCACTGTGCAGGAGAATCCGTATAGATGTTCGAGTGTTCGAACCCTAATGCCTGAGAAATGGTAAGTAACGCCGTATTTACATATCTGCCACTGTGCAGGAGAATCCGTATTGGTGTTCGAGTGTTCGAACCGTAATGCATGAGAAATGGTAAGTAAACGTCGTATTTACATATCTGCCACTGTGCAGGAGAATCCGTGTAGGTGTTCGATTGTTCGAACCCCAATGCGTGAGAAATTGTCAGTAAACACCGTATTTACATATCTGCCACTGTGCAGGAGAATCCGTATAGGTGTTCGAGTGTTCGAACCGTAATGCGTGAGAAATGGTAAGTAAACGCTGTATTTACATATCTGCCACTGTGCAGGAGAATCCGTATAGGTGTTCGAGTGTTCGAACCGTAATGCGTGAGAAATGGTAAGTAAACGCCGTATTTACATATCTGCCACTGCGCAGCAGAATCCGTATAAGTGTTCGAGTGTTTGACCCGTAATGCGTGAAAAATGGCAAGTAAACGCCGTATTTACATATCTGCCACTGTGCATGAAAATCCGTAGAGGTGTTCGAGTGTTCGAAGCGTAATGCGTGAGAAATGGTAAGTAAACGTCGTATTTACATATCTGCCACTGTGCAGGAGAATCCGTGTAGGTGTTCGATTCTTCGAACCCTAATGCGTGGGAAATGGTAAGTAAACGCCGTATTTACATATCTGCCACTGTGCAGGAGAATTCGTATCGGTGTTCGAGTGTTCGAACCCTAATGCATGAAAAATGGTAAGTAAACGTCGTCTTTACATCTCTGCCACTGTGCAGGAGAATCCGTATAGGTGTTCGAGTGTTCGAACCCTAATGTGTGAGAAATGGTAAGTAAACGCTGTATTTACACATCTGCCACTGTGCAGGAGAATCCGTATAGGTGTTCGAGTGTTCGAACCGTAATGCGTGAGAAATGGTAAGTAAACGCCGTATTTACATATCTGCCACTGTGCAGGAGAATCCGTGTAGGTGTTCGATTGTTCGAACCGTAATGCGCGAGAAATGGTAAGTAAACGCCGTATTTACATATCTGCCTCTGTGCAGGAGAATCCGTATAGGTGTTCGATTGTTCGAACCGTAATGCGTGAGAAATGGTAAGTAAACGCCGTATTTATATATCTGCCACTGTGCAGCAGAATCCGTATAGGTGTTCGAGTGTTCGAAGCGTAATGCGTGAGAAATGGTAAGTAAACGCCGTATTTACATATCTGCCACTGTGCAGGAGAATCCGTATAGGTGTTCAAGTGTTCGAACCCTAATGCCTGAAAAATGGTAAGTAAACGTCGTATTTACATCTCTGCCACTGTGCAGGAGAATCCGTATAGGTGTTCGAGTGTTCGAACCCTAATGCGTGAGAAATGGTAAGTAAACGCTGTATTTACATATCTGCCACTGTGCAGGAGAATCCGTATAGGTGTTCGAGTGTTCGAACCGTTAATGCGTGAGAAATGGTAAGTAAACGTCGTATTTACATATCTGCCACTGTGCAGGAGAATCTGTGTAGGTGTTCGATTGTTCGAACCCTAATGCGTGAGAAATGGTAAGTAAACGGCGTATTTACATATCTGCCACTGTGCAGGAGAATCCGTATAGTTGTTCGAGTGTTCGAACCGTAATGCGTGAGAAATGGTAAGTAAACGCTGTATTTACATATCCGCCACTGTGCAGGAGAATCCGTATAGGTGTTCGAGTGGTCGAACCATAATGCGTGAGAAATGGTAAGTAAACGCCGTATTTACATATCTGCCACTGTGCAGGAGAATCCGTATAGGTGTTCGAGTGTTCGAACCGTAATGCGTGAGAAATGGTAAGTAAACGCCGTATTTACATATCTGCCACTGCGCAGCAGAATCCGTATAAGTGTTCGAGTGTTCGACCCGTAATGCGTGAGAAATGGTAAGTAAACGCCGTATTTACATATCTGCCACTGTGCAGGAAAATCCGTAGAGGTGTTCGAGTGTTCGAACCGTAATGCGTGCGAAATGGTAAGTAAACGCCGTATTTACATATCTGCCACTGTGCAAGAGAATCCGTATAGGTGTTCGAGTGTTCGAACCGTAATGCGTGAGAAATGGTAAGTAAACGTCGTATTTACATATCTGCCACTGTGCAGGAGAATCCGTATAGATGTTCGAGTGTTCGAACCCTAATGCCTGAGAAATGGTAAGTAACGCCGTATTTACATATCTGCCACTGTGCAGGAGAATCCGTATTGGTGTTCGAGTGTTCGAACCGTAATGCATGAGAAATGGTGAGTAAACGTCGTATTTACATATCTGCCACTGTGCAGGAGAATCCGTGTAGGTGTTCGATTGTTCGAACCCTAGTGCGTGAGAAATTGTAAGTAAACACCGTATTTACATATCTGCCACTGTGCAGGAGAATCCGTATAGGTGTTCAAGTGTTCGAACCCTAATGCCTGAAAAATGGTAAGTAAACGTCGTATTTACATCTCTGCCACTGTGCAGGAGAATCCGTATAGGTGTTCGAGTGTTCGAACCCTAATGCGTGTGAAATGGTAAGTAAACGCTGTATTTACATATCTGCCACTGTGCAGGAGAATCCGTATAGGTGTTCGAGTGTTCGAACCGTAATGCGTGAGAAATGGTAAGTAAACGTCGTATTTACATATCTGCCACTGTGCAGGAGAATCTGTGTAGGTGTTCGATTGTTCGAACCCTAATGCGTGAGAAATGGTAAGTAAACGGCGTATTTACATATCTGCCACTGTGCAGGAGAATCCGTATAGTTGTTCGAGTGTTCGAACCGTAATGCGTGAGAAATGGTAAGTAAACGCTGTATTTACATATCCGCCACTGTGCAGGAGAATCCGTATAGGTGTTCGAGTGTTCGAACCATAATGCGTGAGAAATGGTAAGTAAACGCCGTATTTACATATCTGCCACTGTGCAGGAGAATCCGTATAGGTGTTCGAGTGTTCGAACCGTAATGCGTGAGAAATGGTAAGTAAACGCCGTATTTACATATCTGCCACTGTGCAGGAAAATCCGTAGAGGTGTTCGAGTGTTCGAACCGTAATGCGTGCGAAATGGTAAGTAAACGCCGTATTTACATATCTGCCACTGTGCAAGAGAATCCGTATAGGTGTTCGAGTGTTCGAACCGTAATGCGTGAGAAATGGTAAGTAAACGTCGTATTTACATATCTGCCACTGTGCAGGAGAATCCGTATAGATGTTCGAGTGTTCGAACCCTAATGCCTGAGAAATGGTAAGTAACGCCGTATTTACATATCTGCCACTGTGCAGGAGAATCCGTATTGGTGTTCGAGTGTTCGAACCGTAATGCATGAGAAATGGTGAGTAAACGTCGTATTTACATATCTGCCACTGTGCAGGAGAATCCGTGTAGGTGTTCGATTGTTCGAACCCTAGTGCGTGAGAAATTGTAAGTAAACACCGTATTTACATATCTGCCACTGTGCAGGAGAATCCGTATAGGTGTTCGAGTGTTCGAACCGTAATGCGTGAGAAATGGTAAGTAAACGCTGTATTTACATATCTGCCACTGTGCAGGAGAATCCGTTATAGGTGTTCGAGTGTTCGAACCGTAATGCGTGAGAAATGGTAAGTAAACGCCGTATTTACATATCTGCCACTGTGCAGGAGAATCCGTATAGGTGTTCAAGTGTTCGAACCCTAATGCATGAAAAATGGTAAGTAAATGTCGTATTTACATATCTGCCACTGTGCAGGAGAATCCGTATAGGTGTTCGAGTGTTCGAACCCTAATGCGTGAGAAATGGTAAGTAAACGCCGTATTTACATATCTGCCACTGTGCAGGAGAATCCGTATAGGTGTTCGAGTGTTCGAACCGTAATGCGTGAGAAATGGTATGTAAACGCCGTATTTACACATCTGCCACTGTGCAGGAGAATCGTTGAGGTGTTCGTGTGTTCGAACCCTAATGCGTGAGAAATGGTAAGTAAACGCCGTATTTACATATCTGCCACTGTGCCGGAGAATCCGTAGAGGTGTTCGTGTGTTCGAACCCTAATGCGTGAGAAATGGTAAGTGAATGCCGTATTTACATATCTGTCACTGTGCAGGAGAATCCGTATAGGTGTTCGAGTGTTCGATCCGTAATGCCTGAGAAATGGTAAGTAAACGCCGTATTTGTATATCTGCCACTGTGCAGGAGAATCTGTATAGGTGTTCGAGTGTTCGAACCATAATGCGTGAGAAATGGTAAGTAAACGCCGTATTTACATATCTGCCACTGTGCATGAGAATCCGTATAGGTGTTCGAGTGTTCGAACCCTAATGCATGAGAAATGGTAAGTAAACGTCGTATTTACATATCTGCCACTGTGCAGGAGAATCCGTATAGGTGTTCGAGTGTTCGAACCCCAATGCGTGAGAAATGGTAAGTAAACGCCGTATTTACGTAGCTGCCACTGTGCAGGAGAATCCGTATAGGTGTTCGAGTGTTCGAAGCGTAATGCGTGAGAAATGGTAAGTAAACACCGTATTTACATATCTGCCACTGTACAGGAGAATCCGTATAGGTGTTTTGGTGTTCCAACCCAAATGCGTGAGAAATGGTAAGTAAACGTCGTATTTACATATCTGCCACTGTGCAGGAGAATCCGTATAGGTGTTCGAGTGTTCAAACCGTAATGCGTGAGAAATGGGAAGTAAACGCCGTATTTACATCTCTGCCACTGTGTAGGAGAATCCGTATAGGTGTTCAAGTGTTCGAACCCTAATGCATGAAAAATGGTAAGTAAACGTCGTATTTACATATCTGTCGCTGTGCAGGAGAATCCGTATAGGTGTTCGAGTGTTCGACCCCTAAGGCGTGAGAAATGGTCAGTAAACGCCGTATTTACGTATCTGACACTGTGCTGGAGAATCCGTCTAGGTGTTCGAGTGTTCGAAGCGTAATGCGTGAGATATGGTAAGTAAACGTCGTATTTAGATATCTGCCACTCTGCAGGAGAATCCGTATAGGTGTTCGTGTGTTCGAACCCTAATGCGTGAGAAATGGTAAGTAAACGCCGTATTTACATATCTGCCACCGTGCAGGAGAATCAATATAGGTGTTCGAGTGTTCGAACCGTAATGCGTGCGAAATGGTAAGTAAACGCCGTATTTACATATCTGCCACTGTGCAGGAGAATCCGTATAGGTGTTCGAGTGTTCGAACCCTAATGCATGAGAAACGGTAAGTAAACGTCGTATTTACATATCTGCCACTGTGCAGGAGAATCCGTATAGGTGTTCGAGTGTTCGAAGCGTAATGCGTGAGAAATGGTAAGTAAACGTCGTATTTACATATCTGCCACTGTGCAGGAGAATCCGTGTAGGTGTTCGATTGTTCGAACCCTAATGCGTGAGAAATGGTAAGTAAACGCCGTATTTACGTATCCGCCACTGTGCAGGAGAATCCGTATAGGTGTTCGAGTGTTCGAACCGTAATGCGTGAGAAATGGTAAGTAAGCGCCGTATTTACATATCTGCCACTGTGCAGGAGAATCCGTATAGGTGTTCGAGTGTTCAAAGCGTAATGCGTGAGAAATGGTAAGTAAACGTCGTATTTACGTATCTGCCACTGTGCAGGAAAATCCGTGTAGGTGTTCGATTGTTCGAACCCTAGTGCGTGGGAAATGGTAAGTAAACGCCGTATTTACATATCTGCCACTGTGCAGGAGAATCCGTGTCGGTGTTCGAGTGTTCGAACCCTAATGCATGAGAAACGGTAAGTAAACGTCGTATTTACATATCTGCCACTGTGCAGGAGAATCCGTATAGGTGTTCGAGTGTTCGAAGCGTAATGCGTGAGAAATGGTAAGTAAACGTCGTATTTACATATCTGCCACTGTGCAGGAGAATCCGTATAGGTGTTCGAGTGTTCGAACCGTAATGCGTGAGAAATGGTAAGTAAACGCCGTATTTACATATCTGCCACTGTGCAGGAGAATCCGTATAGGTGTTCGAGTGTTTGAACCGTAATGCGCGAGAAATTGTAAGTAAACGCCGTATTTACATATCTGCCACTGTGCAGGAGAATCCATATAGGTGTTCTAGTGTTCGAACCCTAATGCCTGAAAAATGGTAAGTAAACGTCGTATTTACATCTCTGCCACTGTGAAGGAGAATCCGTATAGGTGTTCGAGTGTTCGAACCCTAATGCGTGAGAAATGGTAAATAAATGCCGTATTTACATATCTGCCACTGTGCAGGAGAATCCGTATAGGTGTTCGAGTGTTCGAACCGTAATGCGTGAGAAATGGTAAGTAAACGCCGTATTTACATATCTGCCACTGTGCAGGAGAATCCGTAGAGGTGTTCGTGTGTTCGAACCCTAATGCGTGAGAAATGGTAAGTGAATGCCGTATTTACATATCTGCCACTGTGCAGGAGAATCCGTATAGGTGTTCGAGTGTTCGAACCGTAATGCTTGAGAAATGGTAAGTAAACGCCGTATTTATATATCTGCCACTGTGCAGGAGAATCCGTATAGGTGTTCGAGTGTTCGAACCGTAATGCGTGAGAAATGGTAAGTAAACGCCGTATTTACATATCTGCCACTGTGCAGGAGAATCCGTAGAGGTGTTCGTGTGTTCGAACCCTAATGCGTGAGAAATGGTAAGTGAATGCCGTATTTACATATCTGCCACTGTGCAGGAGAATCCGTATAGGTGTTCGAGTGTTCGAACCGTAATGCCTGAGAAATGGTAAGTAAACGCCGTATTTATATATCTGCCACTGTGCAGGAGAATCCGTATAGGTGTTGGAGTGTTCGAACCGTAATGCGTGACAAATGGTAAGTAAACGCCGTATTTACATATCTGCCACTGTGCAGGAGAATCCGTATAGGTGTTCGAGTGGTCGAACCCTAATGCATGAGACATGGTAAGTAAACGACGTATTTACATATCTGCCACTGTGCAGGAGAATCCGTATAGGTGTTCGAGTGTTCGAACCCTAATGCGTGAGAAATGGTAAGTAAACGCCGTATTTACGTAGCTGCCACTGTGCAGGAGAATCCGTATAGGTGTTCGAGTGTTCGAAGCGTAATGCGTGAGAAATGGTAATTAAACACCATATTTACATATCTGCCACCGTACAGGAGAATCCGTATAGGTGTTTTGGTGTTCCAACCCAAATGCGTGAGAAATGGTAAGTAAACGTCGTATTTACATATCTGCCACTGTGCAGGAGAATCCGTATAGGTGTTCGAGTGTTCGAACCCTAATGCGTGAGAAATGGTAAGTAAACGCCGTATTTACGTATCTGACACTGTGCAGGAGAATCCGTCTAGGTGTTCGAGTGTTCGAAGCGTAATGCGTGAGACATGGTAAGTAAACGTCGTATTTAGATATCTGCCACTCTGCAGGAGAATCCGTATAGGTGTTCGTGTGTTCGAACCCTAATGCGTGAGAAATGGTAAGTAAACGCCGTATTTACATATCTGCCACCGTGCAGGAGAATCAGTATAGGTGTTCGAGTGTTCGAACCGTAATGCGTGAGAAATGGTAAGTAAACGCCGTATTTACATATCTGCCACTGTGCAGGAGAATCCGTATAGGTGTTCGAGTGTTCGAACCCTAATGCATGAGAAACGGTAAGTAAACGTCGTATTTACATATCTGCCACTGTGCAGGAGAATCCGTATAGGTGTTCGAGTGTTCGAAGCGTAATGCGTGAGAAATGGTAAGTAAACGTCGTATTTACATATCTGCCACTGTGCAGGAGAATCCGTGTAGGTGTTCGATTGTTCGAACCCTAATGCATGAGAAATGGTAAGTAAACGCCGTATTTACATATCTGCCACTGTGCAGGAGAATCCGTATAGGTGTTCGAGTGTTCGAACCGTAATGCGTGAGAAATGGTAAGTAAACGCCGTATTTACGTATCCGCCACTGTGCAGGAGAATCCGTATAGGTGTTCGAGTGTTCGAACCGTAATGCGTCAGAAATGGTAAGTAAACGCCGTATTTACATATCTGCCACTGTGCAGGAGAATCCGTATAGGTGTTCGAGTGTTCGAACCGTAATGCGTGAGAAATGGTAAGTAAACGTCGTATTTACATATCTGCCACTGTGCAGGAGAATCTGTGTAGGTGTTCGATTGTTCGAACCCTAATGCGTGAGAAATGGTAAGTAAACGGCGTATTTACATATCTGCCACTGTGCAGGAGAATCCGTATAGTTGTTCGAGTGTTCGAACCGTAATGCGTGAGAAATGGTAAGTAAACGCTGTATTTACATATCCGCCACTGTGCAGGAGAATCCGTATAGGTGTTCGAGTGTTCGAACCATAATGCGTGAGAAATGGTAAGTAAACGCCGTATTTACATATCTGCCACTGTGCAGGAGAATCCGTATAGGTGTTCGAGTGTTCGAACCGTAATGCGTGAGAAATGGTAAGTAAACGCCGTATTTACGTATCCGCCACTGTGCAGGAGAATCCGTATAGGTGTTCGAGTGTTCGAACCCTAATGCGTCAGAAATGGTAAGTAAACGCCGTATTTACATATCTGCCACTGTGCAGGAGAATCCGTATAGGTGTTCGAGTGTTCGAACCGTAATGCGTGAGAAATGGTAAGTAAACGTCGTATTTACATATCTGCCACTGTGTAGGAGAATCTGTGTAGGTGTTCGATTGTTCGAACCCTAATGCGTGAGAAATGGTAAGTAAACGGCGTATTTACATATCTGCCACTGTGCAGGAGAATCCGTATAGTTGTTCGAGTGTTCGAACCGTAATGCGTGAGAAATGGTAAGTAAACGCTGTATTTACATATCCGCCACTGTGCAGGAGAATCCGTATAGGTGTTCGAGTGTTCGAACCATAATGCGTGAGAAATGGTAAGTAAACGCCGTATTTACATATCTGCCACTGTGCAGGAGAATCCGTATAGGTGTTCGAGTGTTCGAACCGTAATGCGTGAGAAATGGTAAGTAAACGCCGTATTTACATATCTGCCACTGCGCAGCAGAATCCGTATAAGTGTTCGAGTGTTCGACCCGTAATGCGTGAGAAATGGTAAGTAAACGCCGTATTTACATATCTGCCACTGTGCAGGAAAATCCGTAGAGGTGTTCGAGTGTTCGAACCGTAATGCGTGCGAAATGGTAAGTAAACGCCGTATTTACATATCTGCCACTGTGCAAGAGAATCCGTATAGGTGTTCGAGTGTTCGAACCCTTATGCGTGAGAAATGGTAAGTAAACGCCGTATTTACGTATCTGACACTGTGCAGGAGAATCCGTCTACGTGTTCGAGTGTTCGAAGCGTAATGCGTGAGACATGGTAAGTAAACGTCGTATTTAGATATATGCCACTCTGCAGGAGAATCCGTATAGGTGTTCGTGTGTTCGAACCCTAATGCGTGAGAAATGGTAAGTAAACGCCGTATTTACATATCTCCCACCGTGCAGGAGAATCAGTATTGGTGTTCGAGTGTTCGAACCGTAATGCGTGAGAAATGGTAAGTAAACGCCGTATTTACATATCTGCCACTGTGCAGGAGAATCCGTATAGGTGTTCGAGTGTTCGAACCCTAATGCATGAGAAACGGTAAGTAAACGTCGTATTTACATATCTGCCACTGTGCAGGAGAATCCGTATAGGTGTTCGAGTGTTCGAAGCGTAATGCGTGAGAAATGGTAAGTAAACGTCGTATTTACATATCTGCCACTGTGCAGGAGAATCCGTGTAGGTGTTCGATTGTTCGAACCCTAATGCGTGAGAAATGGTAAGTAAACGCCGTATTTACATATCTGCCACTGTGCAGGAGAATCCGTATAGGTGTTCGAGTGTTCGAACCGTAATGCGTGAGAAATGGTAAGTACACGCCGTATTTACGTATCCGCCACTGTGCAGGAGAATCCGTATAGGTGTTCGAGTGTTCGAACCGTAATGCGTCAGAAATGGTAAGTAAACGCCGTATTTACATATCTGCCACTGTGCAGGAGAATCCGTATAGGTGTTCGAGTGTTCGAAGCGTAATGCGTGAGAAATGGTAAGTAAACGTCGTATTTACATATCTGCCACTGTGCAGGAGAATCTGTGTAGGTGTTCGATTGTTCGAACCCTAATGCGTGAGAAATGGTAAGTAAACGGCGTATTTACATATCTGCCACTGTGCAGGAGAATCCGTATAGTTGTTCGAGTGTTCGAACCGTAATGCGTGAGAAATGGTAAGTAAACGCTGTATTTACATATCCGCCACTGTGCAGGAGAATCCGTATAGGTGTTCGAGTGTTCGAACCATAATGCGTGAGAAATGGTAAGTAAACGCCGTATTTACATATCTGCCACTGTGCAGGAGAATCCGTATAGGTGTTCGAGTGTTCGAACCGTAATGCGTGAGAAATGGTAAGTAAACGCCGTATTTACATATCTGCCACTGCGCAGCAGAATCCGTATAAGTGTTCGAGTGTTCGACCCGTAATGCGTGAGAAATGGTAAGTAAACGCCGTATTTACATATCTGCCACTGTGCAGGAAAATCCGTAGAGGTGTTCGAGTGTTCGAACCGTAATGCGTGCGAAATGGTAAGTAAACGCCGTATTTACATATCTGCCACTGTGCAAGAGAATCCGTATAGGTGTTCGAGTGTTCGAAACGTAATGCGTGAGAAATGGTAAGTAAACGTCGTATTTACATATCTGCCACTGTGCAGGAGAATCCGTATAGATGTTCGAGTGTTCGAACCCTAATGCCTGAGAAATGGTAAGTAAACGCCGTATTTACATATCTGCCACTGTGCAGGAGAATCCGTATTGGTGTTCGAGTGTTCGAACCGTAATGCATGAGAAATGGTAAGTAAACGTCGTATTTACATATCTGCCACTGTGCAGGAGAATCCGTGTAGGTGTTCGTGTGTTCGAACCCTAATGCGTGAGAAATGGTAAGTAAACGCCGTATTTACATATCTCCCACCGTGCAGGAGAATCAGTATAGGTGTTCGAGTGTTCGAACCGTAATGCGTGAGAAATGGTAAGTAAATGCCGTATTTACATATCTGCCACTGTGCAGGAGAATCCGTATAGGTGTTCGAGTGTTCGAACCCTAATGCATGAGAAACGGTAAGTAAACGTCGTATTTACATATCTGCCACTGTGCAGGAGAATCCGTATAGGTGTTCGAGTGTTCGAAGCGTAATGCGTGAGAAATGGTAAGTAAACGCCGTATTTACATATCTGCCACTGTGCAGGAGAATCCGTGTAGGTGTTCGATTGTTCGAACCCTAATGCGTGAGAAATGGTAAGTAAACGCCGTATTTACATATCTGCCACTGTGCAGGAGAATCCGTATAGGTGTTCGAGTGTTCGAACCGTAATGCGTGAGAAATGGTAAGTAAACGCCGTATTTACGTATCCGCCACTGTGCAGGAGAATCTGTATAGGTGTTCGAGTGTTCGAACCGTAATGCGTCAGAAATGGTAAGTAAACGCCGTATTTACATATCTGCCACTGTGCAGGAGAATCCGTATAGGTGTTCGAGTGTTCGAAGCGTAATGCGTGAGAAATGGTAAGTAAACGTCGTATTTACATATCTGCCACTGTGCAGGAGAATCTGTGTAGGTGTTCGATTGTTCGAACCCTAATGCGTGAGAAATGGTAAGTAAACGGCGTATTTACATATCTGCCACTGTGCAGGAGAATCCGTATAGTTGTTCGAGTGTTCGAACCGTAATGCGTGAGAAATGGTAAGTAAACGCTGTATTTACATATCCGCCACAGTGCAGGAGAATCCGTATAGGTGTTCGAGTGTTCGAACCATAATGCATGAGAAATGGTAAGTAAACGCCGTATTTACATATCTGCCACTGTGCAGGAGAATCCGTATAGGTGTTCGAGTGTTCGAACCGTAATGCGTGAGAAATGGTAAGTAAACGCCGTATTTACATATCTGCCACTGCGCAGCAGAATCCGTATAAGTGTTCGAGTGTTCGACCCGTAATGCGTGAGAAATGGTAAGTAAACGCCGTATTTACATATCTGCCACTGTGCAGGAAAATCCGTAGAGGTGTTCGAGTGTTCGAACCGTAATGCGTGCGAAATGGTAAGTAAACGCCGTATTTACATATCTGCCACTGTGCAAGAGAATCCGTATAGGTGTTCGAGTGTTCGAAACGTAATGCGTGAGAAATGGTAAGTAAACGTCGTATTTACATATCTGCCACTGTGCAGGAGAATCCGTATAGATGTTCGAGTGTTCGAACCCTAATGCCTGAGAAATGGTAAGTAAACGCCGTATTTACATATCTGCCACTGTGCAGGAGAATCCGTATTGGTGTTCGAGTGTTCGAACCGTAATGCATGAGAAATGGTAAGTAAACGTCGTATTTACATATCTGCCACTGTGCAGGAGAATCCGTGTAGGTGTTCGTGTGTTCGAACCCTAATGCGTGAGAAATGGTAAGTAAACGCCGTATTTACATATCTCCCACCGTGCAGGAGAATCAGTATAGGTGTTCGAGTGTTCGAACCGTAATGCGTGAGAAATGGTAAGTAAACGCCGTATTTACATATCTGCCACTGTGCAGGAGAATCCGTATAGGTGTTCGAGTGTTCGAACCCAAATGCATGAGAAACGGTAAGTAAACGTCGTATTTACATATCTGCCACTGTGCAGGAGAATCCGTATAGGTGTTCGAGTGTTCGAAGCGTAATGCGTGAGAAATGGTAAGTAAACGCCGTATTTACATATCTGCCACTGTGCAGGAGAATCCGTGTAGGTGTTCGATTGTTCGAACCCTAATGCGTGAGAAATGGTAAGTAAACGCCGTATTTACATATCTGCCACTGTGCAGGAGAATCCGTATAGGTGTTCGAGTGTTCGAACCGTAATGCGTGAGAAATGGTAAGTAAACGCCGTATTTACGTATCCGCCACTGTGCAGGAGAATCCGTATAGGTGTTCGAGTGTTCGAACCGTAATGCGTCAGAAATGGTAAGTAAACGCCGTATTTACATATCTGCCACTGTGCAGGAGAATCCGTATAGGTGTTCGAGTGTTCGAAGCGTAATGCGTGAGAAATGGTAAGTAAACGTCGTATTTACATATCTGCCACTGTGCAGGAGAATCTGTGTAGGTGTTCGATTGTTCGAACCCTAATGCGTGAGAAATGGTAAGTAAACGGCGTATTTACATATCTGCCACTGTGCAGGAGAATCCGTATAGTTGTTCGAGTGTTCGAACCGTAATGCGTGAGAAATGGTAAGTAAACGCTGTATTTACATATCCGCCACAGTGCAGGAGAATCCGTATAGGTGTTCGAGTGTTCGAACCATAATGCGTGAGAAATGGTAAGTAAACGCCGTATTTACATATCTGCCACTGTGCAGGAGAATCCGTATAGGTGTTCGAGTGTTCGAACCGTAATGCGTGAGAAATGGTAAGTAAACGCCGTATTTACATATCTGCCACTGCGCAGCAGAATCCGTATAAGTGTTCGAGTGTTCGACCCGTAATGCGTGAGAAATGGTAAGTAAACGCCGTATTTACATATCTGCCACTGTGCAGGAAAATCCGTAGAGGTGTTCGAGTGTTCGAACCGTAATGCGTGCGAAATGGTAAGTAAACGCCGTATTTACATATCTGCCACTGTGCAGGAGAATCCGTATAGGTGTTCGAGTGTTCAAACCGTAATGCGTGAGAAATGGTAAGTAAACGCCGTATTTACGTATCCGCCACTGTGCAGGAGAATCCGTATAGGTGTTCGAGTGTTCGAACCGTAATGCGTGAGAAATGGTAAGTAAACGCCGTATTTACATATCTGCCACTGTGCAGGAGAATCCGTATAGGTGTTCGAGTGTTCGAACCGTAATGCGTGAGAAATGGTAAGTAAACGCCGTATTTACGTATCCGCCACTGTGCAGGAGAATCCGTATAGGTGTTCGAGTGTTCGAACCGTAATGCGTCAGAAATGGTAAGTAAACGCCGTATTTACATATCTGCCACTGTGCAGGAGAATCCGTATAGGTGTTCGAGTGTTCGAAGCGTAATGCGTGAGAAATGGTAAGTAAACGTCGTATTTACATATCTGCCACTGTGCAGGAGAATCTGTGTAGGTGTTCGATTGTTCGAACCCTAATGCGTGAGAAATGGTAAGTAAACGGCGTATTTACATATCTGCCACTGTGCAGGAGAATCCGTATAGTTGTTCGAGTGTTCGAACCGTAATGCGTGAGAAATGGTAAGTAAACGCTGTATTTACATATCCGCCACAGTGCAGGAGAATCCGTATAGGTGTTCGAGTGTTCGAACCATAATGCGTGAGAAATGGTAAGTAAACGCCGTATTTACATATCTGCCACTGTGCAGGAGAATCCGTATAGGTGTTCGAGTGTTCGAACCGTAATGCGTGAGAAATGGTAAGTAAACGCCGTATTTACATATCTGCCACTGCGCAGCAGAATCCGTATAAGTGTTCGAGTGTTCGACCCGTAATGCGTGAGAAATGGTAAGTAAACGCCGTATTTACATATCTGCCACTGTGCAGGAAAATCCGTAGAGGTGTTCGAGTGTTCGAACCGTAATGCGTGCGAAATGGTAAGTAAACGCCGTATTTACATATCTGCCACTGTGCAGGAGAATCCGTATAGGTGTTCGAGTGTTCAAACCGTAATGCGTGAGAAATGGTAAGTAAACGCCGTATTTACGTATCCGCCACTGTGCAGGAGAATCCGTATAGGTGTTCGAGTGTTCGAACCGTAATGCGTGAGAAATGGTAAGTAAACGCCGTATTTACATATCTGCCACTGTGCAGGAGAATCCGTATTGGTGTTCCAGTGTTCGAACCCTAATGCCTGAAAAATGGTAAGTAAACGTCGTGTTTACATATCTGCCACTGTGCAGGAGAATCCGTATAGGTGTTCGAGTGTTCGAACCCTAATGCGTGAGAAATGGTAAGTAAACGCCGCATTTACATATCTGCCACTGTGCAGGAGAATCCGTATAGGTGTTCGAGTGTTCGAACCGTAATGCGTGAGAAATGGTAAGTAAACGCCGTATTTACATATCTGCCACTGTGCAGGAGAATCCGTAGAGGTGTTCGTTTGTTCGAACCCTAGTGCGTGGGAAATGGTAAGTGAATGCCGTATTTACATATCTGCCACTGTGCAGGAGAATCCGTATAGGTGTTCGAGTGTTCGAACCCTAATGCATGAGAAATGGTAAGTAAACGTCGTATTTACATATCTGCCACTGTGCAGGAGAATCCGTATAGGTGTTCGAGTGTTCGAAGCGTAATGCGTGAGAAATGGTAAGTAAACGTCGTATTTACATATCTGCCACTGTGCAGGAGAATCCGTATAGGTGTTCGGGTGTTCGAACCGTAATGCGTGAGAAATGGTAAGTAAACGCCGTATTTACATATCTGCCACTGTGCAGGAGAATCCGTATAGGTGTTCGAGTGTTCGAACCCTAATGCATGAGAAACGGTAAGTAAACGTCGTATTTACATATCTGCCACTGTGCAGGAGAATCCGTATAGGTGTTCGAGTGTTCGAAGCGTAATGCATGAGAAATGGTAAGTAAACGCCGTATTTACATATCTGCCACTGTGCAGGAGAATCCGTATAGGTGTTCGAGTGTTCGAACCCTAATGCATGAGAAACGGTAAGTAAACGTCGTATTTACATATCTGCCACTGTGCAGGAGAATCCGTATAGGTGTTCGAGTGTTCGAAGCGTAATGCGTGAGAAATGGTAAGTAAACGTCGTATTTACATATCTGCCACTGTGCAGGAGAATCCGTGTAGGTGTTCGATTGTTCGAACCCTAATGCGTGAGAAATGGTAAGTAAACGCCGTATTTACATATCTGCCACTGTGCAGGAGAATCCGTATAGGTGTTCGAGTGTTCGAAGCGTAATGCGTGAGAAATGGTAAGTAAACGCCGTATTTACATATCTGCCACTGTGCAGGAGAATCCGTGTAGGTGTTCGATTGTTCGAACCCTAATGCGTGAGAAATGGTAAGTAAACGCCGTATTTACATATCTGCCACTGTGCAGGAGAATCCGTATAGGTGTTCGAGTGTTCGAACCGTAATGCGTGAGAAATGGTAAGTAAACGCCGTATTTACGTATCCGCCACTGTGCAGGAGAATCCGTATAGGTGTTCGAGTGTTCGAACCGTAATGCGTCAGAAATGGTAAGTAAACGCCGTATTTACATATCTGCCACTGTGCAGGAGAATCCGTATAGGTGTTCGAGTGTTCGAAGCGTAATGCGTGAGAAATGGTAAGTAAACGTCGTATTTACATATCTGCCACTGTGCAGGAGAATCTGTGTAGGTGTTCGATTGTTCGAACCCTAATGCGTGAGAAATGGTAAGTAAACGGCGTATTTACATATCTGCCACTGTGCAGGAGAATCCGTATAGTTGTTCGAGTGTTCGAACCGTAATGCGTGAGAAATGGTAAGTAAACGCTGTATTTACATATCCGCCACAGTGCAGGAGAATCCGTATAGGTGTTCGAGTGTTCGAACCATAATGCGTGAGAAATGGTAAGTAAACGCCGTATTTACATATCTGCCACTGTGCAGGAGAATCCGTATAGGTGTTCGAGTGTTCGAACCGTAATGCGTGAGAAATGGTAAGTAAACGCCGTATTTACATATCTGCCACTGCGCAGCAGAATCCGTATAAGTGTTCGAGTGTTCGACCCGTAATGCGTGAGAAATGGTAAGTAAACGCCGTATTTACATATCTGCCACTGTGCAGGAAAATCCGTAGAGGTGTTCGAGTGTTCGAACCGTAATGCGTGCGAAATGGTAAGTAAACGCCGTATTTACATATCTGCCACTGTGCAGGAGAATCCGTATAGGTGTTCGAGTGTTCAAACCGTAATGCGTGAGAAATGGTAAGTAAACGCCGTATTTACGTATCCGCCACTGTGCAGGAGAATCCGTATAGGTGTTCGAGTGTTCGAACCGTAATGCGTGAGAAATGGTAAGTAAACGCCGTATTTACATATCTGCCACTGTGCAGGAGAATCCGTATTGGTGTTCCAGTGTTCGAACCCTAATGCCTGAAAAATGGTAAGTAAACGTCGTGTTTACATATCTGCCACTGTGCAGGAGAATCCGTATAGGTGTTCGAGTGTTCGAACCCTAATGCGTGAGAAATGGTAAGTAAACGCCGCATTTACATATCTGCCACTGTGCAGGAGAATCCGTATAGGTGTTCGAGTGTTCGAACCGTAATGCGTGAGAAATGGTAAGTAAACGCCGTATTTACATATCTGCCACTGTGCAGGAGAATCCGTAGAGGTGTTCGTTTGTTCGAACCCTAGTGCGTGGGAAATGGTAAGTGAATGCCGTATTTACATATCTGCCACTGTGCAGGAGAATCCGTATAGGTGTTCGAGTGTTCGAACCCTAATGCATGAGAAATGGTAAGTAAACGTCGTATTTACATATCTGCCACTGTGCAGGAGAATCCGTATAGGTGTTCGAGTGTTCGAAGCGTAATGCGTGAGAAATGGTAAGTAAACGTCGTATTTACATATCTGCCACTGTGCAGGAGAATCCGTATAGGTGTTCGAGTGTTCGAACCGTAATGCGTGAGAAATGGTAAGTAAACGCCGTATTTACATATCTGCCACTGTGCAGGAGAATCCGTATAGGTGTTCGAGTGTTCGAACCCTAATGCATGAGAAACGGTAAGTAAACGTCGTATTTACATATCTGCCACTGTGCAGGAGAATCCGTATAGGTGTTCGAGTGTTCGAAGCGTAATGCATGAGAAATGGTAAGTAAACGCCGTATTTACATATCTGCCACTGTGCAGGAGAATCCGTATAGGTGTTCGAGTGTTCGAACCCTAATGCATGAGAAACGGTAAGTAAACATCGTATTTACATATCTGCCACTGTGCAGGAGAATCCGTATAGGTGTTCGAGTGTTCGAAGCGTAATGCGTGAGAAATGGTAAGTAAACGTCGTATTTACATATCTGCCACTGTGCAGGAGAATCCGTGTAGGTGTTCGATTGTTCGAACCCTAATGCATGAGAAATGGTAAGTAAACGCCGTATTTACATATCTGCCACTGTGCAGGAGAATCCGTATAGGTGTTCGAGTGTTCGAACCGTAATGCGTGAGAAATGGTAAGTAAACGCCGTATTTACGTATCCGCCACTGTGCAGGAGAATCCGTATAGGTGTTCGAGTGTTCGAACCGTAATGCGTCAGAAATGGTAAGTAAACGCCGTATTTACATATCTGCCACTGTGCAGGAGAATCCGTATAGGTGTTCGAGTGTTCGAACCGTAATGCGTGAGAAATGGTAAGTAAACGTCGTATTTACATATCTGCCACTGTGCAGGAGAATCTGTGTAGGTGTTCGATTGTTCGAACCCTAATGCGTGAGAAATGGTAAGTAAACGGCGTATTTACATATCTGCCACTGTGCAGGAGAATCCGTATAGTTGTTCGAGTGTTCGAACCGTAATGCGTGAGAAATGGTAAGTAAACGCTGTATTTACATATCCGCCACTGTGCAGGAGAATCCGTATAGGTGTTCGAGTGTTCGAACCATAATGCGTGAGAAATGGTAAGTAAACGCCGTATTTACATATCTGCCACTGTGCAGGAGAATCCGTATAGGTGTTCGAGTGTTCGAACCGTAATGCGTGAGAAATGGTAAGTAAACGCCGTATTTACGTATCCGCCACTGTGCAGGAGAATCCGTATAGGTGTTCGAGTGTTCGAACCGTAATGCGTCAGAAATGGTAAGTAAACGCCGTATTTACATATCTGCCACTGTGCAGGAGAATCCGTATAGGTGTTCGAGTGTTCGAACCGTAATGCGTGAGAAATGGTAAGTAAACGTCGTATTTACATATCTGCCACTGTGCAGGAGAATCCGTATAGGTGTTCGAGTGTTCGAACCGTAATGCGTGAGAAATGGTAAGTAAACGCCGTATTTACGTATCCGCCACTGTGCAGGAGAATCCGTATAGGTGTTCGAGTGTTCGAACCGTAATGCGTCAGAAATGGTAAGTAAACGCCGTATTTACATATCTGCCACTGTGCAGGAGAATCCGTATAGGTGTTCGAGTGTTCGAACCGTAATGCGTGAGAAATGGTAAGTAAACGTCGTATTTACATATCTGCCACTGTGCAGGAGAATCTGTGTAGGTGTTCGATTGTTCGAACCCTAATGCGTGAGAAATGGTAAGTAAACGGCGTATTTACATATCTGCCACTGTGCAGGAGAATCCGTCTAGGTGTTCGAGTGTTCGAAGCGTAATGCGTGAGACATGGTAAGTAAACGTCGTATTTAGATATCTGCCACTCTGCAGGAGAATCCGTATAGGTGTTCGTGTGTTCGAACCCTAATGCGTGAGAAATGGTAAGTAAACGCCGTATTTACATATCTGCCACCGTGCAGGAGAATCAGTATAGGTGTTCGAGTGTTCGAACCGTAATGCGTGAGAAATGGTAAGTAAACGCCGTATTTACATATCTGCCACTGTGCAGGAGAATCCGTATAGGTGTTCGAGTGTTCGAACCCTAATGCATGAGAAACGGTAAGTAAACGTCGTATTTACATATCTGCCACTGTGCAGGAGAATCCGTATAGGTGTTCGAGTGTTCGACGCGTAATGCGTGAGAAATGGTAAGTAAACGTCGTATTTACATATCTGCCACTGTGCAGGAGAATCCGTGTAGGTGTTCGATTGTTCGAACCCTAATGCATGAGAAATGGTAAGTAAACGCCGTATTTACATATCTGCCACTGTGCAGGAGAATCCGTATAGGTGTTCGAGTGTTCGAACCGTAATGCGTGAGAAATGGTAAGTAAACGCCGTATTTACGTATCCGCCACTGTGCAGGAGAATCCGTATAGGTGTTCGAGTGTTCGAACCGTAATGCGTCAGAAATGGTAAGTAAACGCCGTATTTACATATCTGCAACTGTGCAGGAGAATCCGTATAGGTGTTCGAGTGTTCGAACCGTAATGCGTGAGAAATGGTAAGTAAACGTCGTATTTACATATCTGCCACTGTGCAGGAGAATCTGTGTAGGTGTTCGATTGTTCGAACCCTAATGCGTGAGAAATGGTAAGTAAACGGCGTATTTACATATCTGCCACTGTGCAGGAGAATCCGTATAGTTGTTCGAGTGTTCGAACCGTAATGCGTGAGAAATGGTAAGTAAACGCTGTATTTACATATCCGCCACTGTGCAGGAGAATCCGTATAGGTGTTCGAGTGTTCGAACCATAATGCGTGAGAAATGGTAAGTAAACGCCGTATTTACATATCTGCCACTGTGCAGGAGAATCCGTATAGGTGTTCGAGTGTTCGAACCGTAATGCGTGAGAAATGGTAAGTAAACGCCGTATTTACGTATCCGCCACTGTGCAGGAGAATCCGTATAGGTGTTCGAGTGTTCGAACCGTAATGCGTCAGAAATGGTAAGTAAACGCCGTATTTACATATCTGCCACTGTGCAGGAGAATCCGTATAGGTGTTCGAGTGTTCGAACCGTAATGCGTGAGAAATGGTAAGTAAACGTCGTATTTACATATCTGCCACTGTGCAGGAGAATCTGTGTAGGTGTTCGATTGTTCGAACCCTAATGCGTGAGAAATGGTAAGTAAACGGCGTATTTACATATCTGCCACTGTGCAGGAGAATCCGTATAGTTGTTCGAGTGTTCAAACCGTAATGCGTGAGAAATGGTAAGTAAACGCTGTATTTACATATCCGCCACTGTGCAGGAGAATCCGTATAGGTGTTCGAGTGTTCGAACCATAATGCGTGAGAAATGGTAAGTAAACGCCGTATTTACATATCTGCCACTGTGCAGGAGAATCCGTATAGGTGTTCGAGTGTTCGAACCGTAATGCGTGAGAAATGGTAAGTAAACGCCGTATTTACATATCTGCCACTGTGCAGGAGAATCCGTATAGGTGTTCGAGTGTTCGAACCCTAATGCATGAGAAACGGTAAGTAAACGTCGTATTTACATATCTGCCACTGTGCAGGAGAATCCGTATAGGTGTTCGAGTGTTCGAAGCGTAATGCGTGAGAAATGGTAAGTAAACGTCGTATTTACATATCTGCCACTGTGCAGGAGAATCCGTGTAGGTGTTCGATTGTTCGAACCCTAATGCATGAGAAATGGTAAGTAAACGCCGTATTTACATATCTGCCACTGTGCAGGAGAATCCGTATAGGTGTTCGAGTGTTCGAACCGTAATGCGTGAGAAATGGTAAGTAAACGCCGTATTTACGTATCCGCCACTGTGCAGGAGAATCCGTATAGGTGTTCGAGTGTTCGAACCGTAATGCGTCAGAAATGGTAAGTAAACGCCGTATTTACATATCTGCCACTGTGCAGGAGAATCCGTATAGGTGTTCGAGTGTTCGAACCGTAATGCGTGAGAAATGGTAAGTAAACGTCGTATTTACATATCTGCCACTGTGCAGGAGAATCTGTGTAGGTGTTCGATTGTTCGAACCCTAATGCGTGAGAAATGGTAAGTAAACGGCGTATTTACATATCTGCCACTGTGCAGGAGAATCCGTATAGTTGTTCGAGTGTTCGAACCGTAATGCCTGAGAAATGGTAAGTAAACGCTGTATTTACATATCCGCCACTGTGCAGGAGAATCCGTATAGGTGTTCGAGTGTTCGAACCATAATGCGTGAGAAATGGTAAGTAAACGCCGTATTTACATATCTGCCACTGTGCAGGAGAATCCGTATAGGTGTTCGAGTGTTCGAACCGTAATGCGTGAGAAATGGTAAGTAAACGCCGTATTTACGTATCCGCCACTGTGCAGGAGAATCCGTATAGGTGTTCGAGTGTTCGAACCGTAATGCGTCAGAAATGGTAAGTAAACGCCGTATTTACATATCTGCCACTGTGCAGGAGAATCCGTATAGGTGTTCGAGTGTTCGAACCGTAATGCGTGAGAAATGGTAAGTAAACGTCGTATTTACATATCTGCCACTGTGCAGGAGAATCTGTGTAGGTGTTCGATTGTTCGAACCCTAATGCGTGAGAAATGGTAAGTAAACGGCGTATTTACATATCTGCCACTGTGCAGGAGAATCCGTATAGTTGTTCGAGTGTTCGAACCGTAATGCGTGAGAAATGGTAAGTAAACGCTGTATTTACATATCCGCCACTGTGCAGGAGAATCCGTATAGGTGTTCGAGTGTTCGAACCATAATGCGTGAGAAATGGTAAGTGAACGCCGTATTTACATATCTGCCACTGTGCAGGAGAATCCGTATAGGTGTTCGAGTGTTCGAACCGTAATGCGTGAGAAATGGTAAGTAAACGCCGTATTTACATATCTGCCACTGTGCAGGAAAATCCGTAGAGGTGTTCGAGTGTTCGAACCGTAATGCGTGCGAAATGGTAAGTAAACGCCGTATTTACATATCTGCCACTGTGCAAGAGAATCCGTATAGGTGTTCGAGTGTTCGAACCCTTATGCGTGAGAAATGGTAAGTAAACGCCGTATTTACGTATCTGACACTGTGCAGGAGAATCCGTCTACGTGTTCGAGTGTTCGAAGCGTAATGCGTGAGACATGGTAAGTAAACGTCGTATTTAGATATCTGCCACTCTGCAGGAGAATCCGTATAGGTGTTCGTGTGTTCGAACCCTAATGCGTGAGAAATGGTAAGTAAACGCCGTATTTACATATCTCCCACCGTGCAGGAGAATCAGTATAGGTGTTCGAGTGTTCGAACCGTAATGCGTGAGAAATGGTAAGTAAACGCCGTATTTACATATCTGCCACTGTGCAGGAGAATCCGTATAGGTGTTCGAGTGTTCGAACCCTAATGCATGAGAAACGGTAAGTAAACGTCGTATTTACATATCTGCCACTGTGCAGGAGAATCCGTATAGGTGTTCGAGTGTTCGAAGCGTAATGCGTGAGAAATGGTAAGTAAACGTCGTATTTACATATCTGCCACTGTGCAGGAGAATCCGTGTAGGTGTTCGATTGTTCGAACCCTAATGCGTGAGAAATGGTAAGTAAACGCCGTATTTACATATCTGCCACTGTGCAGGAGAATCCGTATAGGTGTTCGAGTGTTCGAACCGTAATGCGTGAGAAATGGTAAGTACACGCCGTATTTACGTATCCGCCACTGTGCAGGAGAATCCGTATAGGTGTTCGAGTGTTCGAACCGTAATGCGTCAGAAATGGTAAGTAAACGCCGTATTTACATATCTGCCACTGTGCAGGAGAATCCGTATAGGTGTTCGAGTGTTCGAAGCGTAATGCGTGAGAAATGGTAAGTAAACGTCGTATTTACATATCTGCCACTGTGCAGGAGAATCTGTGTAGGTGTTCGATTGTTCGAACCCTAATGCGTGAGAAATGGTAAGTAAACGGCGTATTTACATATCTGCCACTGTGCAGGAGAATCCGTATAGTTGTTCGAGTGTTCGAACCGTAATGCGTGAGAAATGGTAAGTAAACGCTGTATTTACATATCCGCCACTGTGCAGGAGAATCCGTATAGGTGTTCGAGTGTTCGAACCATAATGCGTGAGAAATGGTAAGTAAACGCCGTATTTACATATCTGCCACTGTGCAGGAGAATCCGTATAGGTGTTCGAGTGTTCGAACCGTAATGCGTGAGAAATGGTAAGTAAACGCCGTATTTACATATCTGCCACTGCGCAGCAGAATCCGTATAAGTGTTCGAGTGTTCGACCCGTAATGCGTGAGAAATGGTAAGTAAACGCCGTATTTACATATCTGCCACTGTGCAGGAAAATCCGTAGAGGTGTTCGAGTGTTCGAACCGTAATGCGTGCGAAATGGTAAGTAAACGCCGTATTTACATATCTGCCACTGTGCAAGAGAATCCGTATAGGTGTTCGAGTGTTCGAAACGTAATGCGTGAGAAATGGTAAGTAAACGTCGTATTTACATATCTGCCACTGTGCAGGAGAATCCGTATAGATGTTCGAGTGTTCGAACCCTAATGCCTGAGAAATGGTAAGTAAACGCCGTATTTACATATCTGCCACTGTGCAGGAGAATCCGTATTGGTGTTCGAGTGTTCGAACCGTAATGCATGAGAAATGGTAAGTAAACGTCGTATTTACATATCTGCCACTGTGCAGGAGAATCCGTGTAGGTGTTCGTGTGTTCGAACCCTAATGCGTGAGAAATGGTAAGTAAACGCCGTATTTACATATCTCCCACCGTGCAGGAGAATCAGTATAGGTGTTCGAGTGTTCGAACCGTAATGCGTGAGAAATGGTAAGTAAACGCCGTATTTACATATCTGCCACTGTGCAGGAGAATCCGTATAGGTGTTCGAGTGTTCGAACCCTAATGCATGAGAAACGGTAAGTAAACGTCGTATTTACATATCTGCCACTGTGCAGGAGAATCCGTATAGGTGTTCGAGTGTTCGAAGCGTAATGCGTGAGAAATGGTAAGTAAACGTCGTATTTACATATCTGCCACTGTGCAGGAGAATCCGTGTAGGTGTTCGATTGTTCGAACCCTAATGCGTGAGAAATGGTAAGTAAACGCCGTATTTACATATCTGCCACTGTGCAGGAGAATCCGTATAGGTGTTCGAGTGTTCGAACCGTAATGCGTGAGAAATGGTAAGTAAACGCCGTATTTACGTATCCGCCACTGTGCAGGAGAATCCGTATAGGTGTTCGAGTGTTCGAACCGTAATGCGTCAGAAATGGTAAGTAAACGCCGTATTTACATATCTGCCACTGTGCAGGAGAATCCGTATAGGTGTTCGAGTGTTCGAAGCGTAATGCGTGAGAAATGGTAAGTAAACGTCGTATTTACATATCTGCCACTGTGCAGGAGAATCTGTGTAGGTGTTCGATTGTTCGAACCCTAATGCGTGAGAAATGGTAAGTAAACGGCGTATTTACATATCTGCCACTGTGCAGGAGAATCCGTATAGTTGTTCGAGTGTTCGAACCGTAATGCGTGAGAAATGGTAAGTAAACGCTGTATTTACATGTCCGCCACAGTGCAGGAGAATCCGTATAGGTGTTCGAGTGTTCGAACCATAATGCGTGAGAAATGGTAAGTAAACGCCGTATTTACATATCTGCCACTGTGCAGGAGAATCCGTATAGGTGTTCGAGTGTTCGAACCGTAATGCGTGAGAAATGGTAAGTAAACGCCGTATTTACATATCTGCCACTGCGCAGCAGAATCCGTATAAGTGTTCGAGTGTTCGACCCGTAATGCGTGAGAAATGGTAAGTAAACGCCGTATTTACATATCTGCCACTGTGCAGGAAAATCCGTAGAGGTGTTCGAGTGTTCGAACCGTAATGCGTGCGAAATGGTAAGTAAACGCCGTATTTACATATCTGCCACTGTGCAGGAGAATCCGTATAGGTGTTCGAGTGTTCAAACCGTAATGCGTGAGAAATGGTAAGTAAACGCCGTATTTACGTATCCGCCACTGTGCAGGAGAATCCGTATAGGTGTTCGAGTGTTCGAACCGTAATGCGTGAGAAATGGTAAGTAAACGCCGTATTTACATATCTGCCACTGTGCAGGAGAATCCGTATTGGTGTTCCAGTGTTCGAACCCTAATGCCTGAAAAATGGTAAGTAAACGTCGTGTTTACATATCTGCCACTGTGCAGGAGAATCCGTATAGGTGTTCGAGTGTTCGAACCCTAATGCGTGAGAAATGGTAAGTAAACGCCGCATTTACATATCTGCCACTGTGCAGGAGAATCCGTATAGGTGTTCGAGTGTTCGAACCGTAATGCGTGAGAAATGGTAAGTAAACGCCGTATTTACATATCTGCCACTGTGCAGGAGAATCCGTAGAGGTGTTCGTTTGTTCGAACCCTAGTGCGTGGGAAATGGTAAGTGAATGCCGTATTTACATATCTGCCACTGTGCAGGAGAATCCGTATAGGTGTTCGAGTGTTCGAACCCTAATGCATGAGAAATGGTAAGTAAACGTCGTATTTACATATCTGCCACTGTGCAGGAGAATCCGTATAGGTGTTCGAGTGTTCGAAGCGTAATGCGTGAGAAATGGTAAGTAAACGTCGTATTTACATATCTGCCACTGTGCAGGAGAATCCGTATAGGTGTTCGAGTGTTCGAACCGTAATGCGTGAGAAATGGTAAGTAAACGCCGTATTTACATATCTGCCACTGTGCAGGAGAATCCGTATAGGTGTTCGAGTGTTCGAACCCTAATGCATGAGAAACGGTAAGTAAACGTCGTATTTACATATCTGCCACTGTGCAGGAGAATCCGTATAGGTGTTCGAGTGTTCGAAGCGTAATGCGTGAGAAATGGTAAGTAAACGCCGTATTTACATATCTGCCACTGTGCAGGAGAATCCGTGTAGGTGTTCGATTGTTCGAACCCTAATGCGTGAGAAATGGTAAGTAAACGCCGTATTTACATATCTGCCACTGTGCAGGAGAATCCGTATAGGTGTTCGAGTGTTCGAACCGTAATGCGTGAGAAATGGTAAGTAAACGCCGTATTTACGTATCCGCCACTGTGTAGGAGAATCCGTATAGGTGTTCGAGTGTTCGAACCGTAATGCGTCAGAAATGGTAAGTAAACGCCGTATTTACATATCTGCCACTGTGCAGGAGAATCCGTATAGGTGTTCGAGTGTTCGAAGCGTAATGCGTGAGAAATGGTAAGTAAACGTCGTATTTACATATCTGCCACTGTGCAGGAGAATCTGTGTAGGTGTTCGATTGTTCGAACCCTAATGCGTGAGAAATGGTAAGTAAACGGCGTATTTACATATCTGCCACTGTGCAGGAGAATCCGTATAGTTGTTCGAGTGTTCGAACCGTAATGCGTGAGAAATGGTAAGTAAACGCTGTATTTACATATCCGCCACAGTGCAGGAGAATCCGTATAGGTGTTCGAGTGTTCGAACCATAATGCGTGAGAAATGGTAAGTAAACGCCGTATTTACATATCTGCCACTGTGCAGGAGAATCCGTATAGGTGTTCGAGTGTTCGAACCGTAATGCGTGAGAAATGGTAAGTAAACGCCGTATTTACATATCTGCCACTGCGCAGCAGAATCCGTATAAGTGTTCGAGTGTTCGACCCGTAATGCGTGAGAAATGGTAAGTAAACGCCGTATTTACATATCTGCCACTGTGCAGGAAAATCCGTAGAGGTGTTCGAGTGTTCGAACCGTAATGCGTGCGAAATGGTAAGTAAACGCCGTATTTACATATCTGCCACTGTGCAAGAGAATCCGTATAGGTGTTCGAGTGTTCGAACCCTTATGCGTGAGAAATGGTAAGTAAACGCCGTATTTACGTATCTGACACTGTGCAGGAGAATCCGTCTACGTGTTCGAGTGTTCGAAGCGTAATGCGTGAGACATGGTAAGTAAACGTCGTATTTAGATATCTGCCACTCTGCAGGAGAATCCGTATAGGTGTTCGTGTGTTCGAACCCTAATGCGTGAGAAATGGTAAGTAAACGCCGTATTTACATATCTCCCACCGTGCAGGAGAATCAGTATAGGTGTTCGAGTGTTCGAACCGTAATGCGTGAGAAATGGTAAGTAAACGCCGTATTTACATATCTGCCACTGTGCAGGAGAATCCGTATAGGTGTTCGAGTGTTCGAACCCTAATGCATGAGAAACGGTAAGTAAACGTCGTATTTACATATCTGCCACTGTGCAGGAGAATCCGTATAGGTGTTCGAGTGTTCGAAGCGTAATGCGTGAGAAATGGTAAGTAAACGTCGTATTTACATATCTGCCACTGTGCAGGAGAATCCGTGTAGGTGTTCGATTGTTCGAACCCTAATGCGTGAGAAATGGTAAGTAAACGCCGTATTTACATATCTGCCACTGTGCAGGAGAATCCGTATAGGTGTTCGAGTGTTCGAACCGTAATGCGTGAGAAATGGTAAGTACACGCCGTATTTACGTATCCGCCACTGTGCAGGAGAATCCGTATAGGTGTTCGAGTGTTCGAACCGTAATGCGTCAGAAATGGTAAGTAAACGCCGTATTTACATATCTGCCACTGTGCAGGAGAATCCGTATAGGTGTTCGAGTGTTCGAAGCGTAATGCGTGAGAAATGGTAAGTAAACGTCGTATTTACATATCTGCCACTGTGCAGGAGAATCTGTGTAGGTGTTCGATTGTTCGAACCCTAATGCGTGAGAAATGGTAAGTAAACGGCGTATTTACATATCTGCCACTGTGCAGGAGAATCCGTATAGTTGTTCGAGTGTTCGAACCGTAATGCGTGAGAAATGGTAAGTAAACGCTGTATTTACATATCCGCCACTGTGCAGGAGAATCCGTATAGGTGTTCGAGTGTTCGAACCATAATGCGTGAGAAATGGTAAGTAAACGCCGTATTTACATATCTGCCACTGTGCAGGAGAATCCGTATAGGTGTTCGAGTGTTCGAACCGTAATGCGTGAGAAATGGTAAGTAAACGCCGTATTTACATATCTGCCACTGCGCAGCAGAATCCGTATAAGTGTTCGAGTGTTCGACCCGTAATGCGTGAGAAATGGTAAGTAAACGCCGTATTTACATATCTGCCACTGTGCAGGAAAATCCGTAGAGGTGTTCGAGTGTTCGAACCGTAATGCGTGCGAAATGGTAAGTAAACGCCGTATTTACATATCTGCCACTGTGCAAGAGAATCCGTATAGGTGTTCGAGTGTTCGAAACGTAATGCGTGAGAAATGGTAAGTAAACGTCGTATTTACATATCTGCCACTGTGCAGGAGAATCCGTATAGATGTTCGAGTGTTCGAACCCTAATGCCTGAGAAATGGTAAGTAAACGCCGTATTTACATATCTGCCACTGTGCAGGAGAATCCGTATTGGTGTTCGAGTGTTCGAACCGTAATGCATGAGAAATGGTAAGTAAACGTCGTATTTACATATCTGCCACTGTGCAGGAGAATCCGTGTAGGTGTTCGTGTGTTCGAACCCTAATGCGTGAGAAATGGTAAGTAAACGCCGTATTTACATATCTCCCACCGTGCAGGAGAATCAGTATAGGTGTTCGAGTGTTCGAACCGTAATGCGTGAGAAATGGTAAGTAAACGCCGTATTTACATATCTGCCACTGTGCAGGAGAATCCGTATAGGTGTTCGAGTGTTCGAACCCTAATGCATGAGAAACGGTAAGTAAACGTCGTATTTACATATCTGCCACTGTGCAGGAGAATCCGTATAGGTGTTCGAGTGTTCGGAGCGTAATGCCTGAGAAATGGTAAGTAAACGCCGTATTTACATATCTGCCACTGTGCAGGAGAATCCGTATAGGTGTTCGAGTGTTCGAACCCTAATGCATGAGAAACGGTAAGTAAACGCCGTATTTACATATCTCCCACCGTGCAGGAGAATCAGTATAGGTGTTCGAGTGTTCGAACCGTAATGCGTGAGAAATGGTAAGTAAACGTCGTATTTACATATCTGCCACTGTGCAGGAGAATCCGTGTAGGTGTTCGATTGTTCGAACCCTAATGCGTGAGAAATGGTAAGTAAACGCCGTATTTACATATCTGCCACTGTGCAGGAGAATCCGTATAGGTGTTCGAGTGTTCGAACCGTAATGCGTGAGAAATGGTAAGTAAACGCCGTATTTACGTATCCGCCACTGTGCAGGAGAATCCGTATAGGTGTTCGAGTGTTCGAACCGTAATGCGTCAGAAATGGTAAGTAAACGCCGTATTTACATATCTGCCACTGTGCAGGAGAATCCGTATAGGTGTTCGAGTGTTCGAAGCGTAATGCGTGAGAAATGGTAAGTAAACGTCGTATTTACATATCTGCCACTGTGCAGGAGAATCTGTGTAGGTGTTCGATTGTTCGAACCCTAATGCGTGAGAAATGGTAAGTAAACGGCGTATTTACATATCTGCCACTGTGCAGGAGAATCCGTATAGTTGTTCGAGTGTTCGAACCGTAATGCGTGAGAAATGGTAAGTAAACGCTGTATTTACATATCCGCCACAGTGCAGGAGAATCCGTATAGGTGTTCGAGTGTTCGAACCATAATGCGTGAGAAATGGTAAGTAAACGCCGTATTTACATATCTGCCACTGTGCAGGAGAATCCGTATAGGTGTTCGAGTGTTCGAACCGTAATGCGTGAGAAATGGTAAGTAAACGCCGTATTTACATATCTGCCACTGCGCAGCAGAATCCGTATAAGTGTTTGAGTGTTCGACCCGTAATGCGTGAGAAATGGTAAGTAAACGCCGTATTTACATATCTGCCACTGTGCAGGAAAATCCGTAGAGGTGTTCGAGTGTTCGAACCGTAATGCGTGCGAAATGGTAAGTAAACGCCGTATTTACATATCTGCCACTGTGCAGGAGAATCCGTATAGGTGTTCGAGTGTTCAAAACGTAATGCGTGAGAAATGGTAAGTAAACGCCGTATTTACGTATCCGCCACTGTGCAGGAGAATCCGTATAGGTGTTCGAGTGTTCGAACCGTAATGCGTGAGAAATGGTAAGTAAACGCCGTATTTACATATCTGCCACTGTGCAGGAGAATCCGTATTGGTGTTCCAGTGTTCGAACCCTAATGCCTGAAAAATGGTAAGTAAACGTCGTGTTTACATATCTGCCACTGTGCAGGAGAATCCGTATAGGTGTTCGAGTGTTCGAACCCTAATGCGTGAGAAATGGTAAGTAAACGCCGCATTTACATATCTGCCACTGTGCAGGAGAATCCGTATAGGTGTTCGAGTGTTCGAACCGTAATGCGTGAGAAATGGTAAGTAAACGCCGTATTTACATATCTGCCACTGTGCAGGAGAATCCGTAGAGGTGTTCGTTTGTTCGAACCCTAGTGCGTGGGAAATGGTAAGTGAATGCCGTATTTACATATCTGCCACTGTGCAGGAGAATCCGTATAGGTGTTCGAGTGTTCGAACCCTAATGCATGAGAAATGGTAAGTAAACGTCGTATTTACATATCTGCCACTGTGCAGGAGAATCCGTATAGGTGTTCGAGTGTTCGAAGCGTAATGCGTGAGAAATGGTAAGTAAACGTCGTATTTACATATCTGCCACTGTGCAGGAGAATCCGTATAGGTGTTCGAGTGTTCGAACCGTAATGCGTGAGAAATGGTAAGTAAACGCCGTATTTACATATCTGCCACTGTGCAGGAGAATCCGTATAGGTGTTCGAGTGTTCGAACCGTAATGCGTGAGAAATGGTAAGTAAACGCCGTATTTACATATCTGCCACTGTGCAGGAGAATCCGTAGAGGTGTTCGTGTGTTCGAACCCTAATGCGTGAGAAATGGTAAGTGAATGCCGTATTTACATATCCACCACTGTGCAGGAGAATCCGTATAGGTGTTCGAGTGTTCGAACCGTAATGCCTGAGAAATGGTAAGTAAACGCCGTATTTATATATCTGCCACTGTGCAGGAGAATCCGTATAGGTGTTCGAGTGTTCGAACCGTAATGCGTGAGAAATGGTAAGTAAACGCCGTATTTACATATCTGCCACTGTGCAGGAGAATCCGTAGAGGTGTTCGAGTGTTCGAACCCTAATGCGTGAGAAATGGTAAGTGAATGCCGTATTTACATATCTGCCACTGTGCAGGAGAATCCGTATAGGTGTTCGAGTGTTCGAACCGTAATGCCTGAGAAATGGTAAGTAAACGCCGTATTTATATATCTGCCACTGTGCAGGAGAATCCGTATAGGTTTTCGAGTGTTCGAACCCTAATGCGTGAGAAATGGTAAGTAAACGCCGTATTTACATATCTGCCACTGTGCAGGAGAATCCGTATAGGTGTTCGAGTGGTCGAACCCTAATGCATGAGACATGGTAAGTAAACGTCGTATTTACATATCTGCCACTGTGCAGGAGAATCCGTATAGGTGTTCGAGTGTTCGAACCCTAATGCGTGAGAAATGGTAAGTAAACGCCGTATTTACGTAGCTGCCACTGTGCAGGAGAATCCGTATAGGTGTTCGAGTGTTCGAAGCGTAATGCGTGAGAAATGGTAATTAAACACCATATTTACATATCTGCCACCGTACAGGAGAATCCGTATAGGTGTTTTGGTGTTCCAACCCAAATGCGTGAGAAATGGTAAGTAAACGTCGTATTTACATATCTGCCACTGTGCAGGAGAATCCGTATAGGTGTTCGAGTGTTCAAACCGTAATGCGTGAGAAATGGGAAGTAAACGCCGTATTTACATCTCTGCCACTGTGTAGGAGAATCCGTATAGGTGTTCAAGTGTTCGAACCCTAATGCATGAAAAATGGTAAGTAAACGTCGTATTTACATATCTGTCGCTGTGCAGGAGAATTGGTATAGGTGTTCGAGTGTTCGAACCATAATGCGTGAGAAATGGTAAGTAAACGCCGTATTTACGTATCTGACACTGTGCAGGAGAATCCGTCTAGGTGTTCGAGTGTTCGAAGCGTAATGCGTGAGACATGGTAAGTAAACGTCGTATTTAGATATCTGCCACTCTGCAGGAGAATCCGTATAGGTGTTCGTGTGTTCGAACCCTAATGCGTGAGAAATGGTAAGTAAATGCCGTATTTACATATCTGCCACCGTGCAGGAGAATCAGTATAGGTGTTCGAGTGTTCGAACCGTAATGCGTGAGAAATGGTAAGTAAACGCCGTATTTACATATCTGCCACTGTGCAGGAGAATCCGTAGAGGTGTTCGTTTGTTCGAACCCTAGTGCGTGGGAAATGGTAAGTGAATGCCGTATTTACATATCTGCCACTGTGCAGGAGAATCCGTATAGGTGTTCGAGTGTTCGAACCCTAATGCATGAGAAATGGTAAGTAAACGTCGTATTTACATATCTGCCACTGTGCAGGAGAATCCGTATAGGTGTTCGAGTGTTCGAAGCGTAATGCGTGAGAAATGGTAAGTAAACGTCGTATTTACATATCTGCCACTGTGCAGGAGAATCCGTATAGGTGTTCGAGTGTTCGAACCGTAATGCGTGAGAAATGGTAAGTAAACGCCGTATTTACATATCTGCCACTGTGCAGGAGAATCCGTATAGGTGTTCGAGTGTTCGAACCGTAATGCGTGAGAAATGGTAAGTAAACGCCGTATTTACATATCTGCCACTGTGCAGGAGAATCCGTAGAGGTGTTCGTGTGTTCGAACCCTAATGCGTGAGAAATGGTAAGTGAATGCCGTATTTACATATCCACCACTGTGCAGGAGAATCCGTATAGGTGTTCGAGTGTTCGAACCGTAATGCCTGAGAAATGGTAAGTAAACGCCGTATTTATATATCTGCCACTGTGCAGGAGAATCCGTATAGGTGTTCGAGTGTTCGAACCGTAATGCGTGAGAAATGGTAAGTAAACGCCGTATTTACATATCTGCCACTGTGCAGGAGAATCCGTAGAGGTGTTCGAGTGTTCGAACCCTAATGCGTGAGAAATGGTAAGTGAATGCCGTATTTACATATCTGCCACTGTGCAGGAGAATCCGTATAGGTGTTCGAGTGTTCGAACCGTAATGCCTGAGAAATGGTAAGTAAACGCCGTATTTATATATCTGCCACTGTGCAGGAGAATCCGTATAGGTTTTCGAGTGTTCGAACCCTAATGCGTGAGAAATGGTAAGTAAACGCCGTATTTACATATCTGCCACTGTGCAGGAGAATCCGTATAGGTGTTCGAGTGGTCGAACCCTAATGCATGAGACATGGTAAGTAAACGTCGTATTTACATATCTGCCACTGTGCAGGAGAATCCGTATAGGTGTTCGAGTGTTCGAACCCTAATGCGTGAGAAATGGTAAGTAAACGCCGTATTTACGTAGCTGCCACTGTGCAGGAGAATCCGTATAGGTGTTCGAGTGTTCGAAGCGTAATGCGTGAGAAATGGTAATTAAACACCATATTTACATATCTGCCACCGTACAGGAGAATCCGTATAGGTGTTTTGGTGTTCCAACCCAAATGCGTGAGAAATGGTAAGTAAACGTCGTATTTACATATCTGCCACTGTGCAGGAGAATCCGTATAGGTGTTCGAGTGTTCAAACCGTAATGCGTGAGAAATGGGAAGTAAACGCCGTATTTACATCTCTGCCACTGTGTAGGAGAATCCGTATAGGTGTTCAAGTGTTCGAACCCTAATGCATGAAAAATGGTAAGTAAACGTCGTATTTACATATCTGTCGCTGTGCAGGAGAATTGGTATAGGTGTTCGAGTGTTCGAACCATAATGCGTGAGAAATGGTAAGTAAACGCCGTATTTACGTATCTGACACTGTGCAGGAGAATCCGTCTAGGTGTTCGAGTGTTCGAAGCGTAATGCGTGAGACATGGTAAGTAAACGTCGTATTTAGATATCTGCCACTCTGCAGGAGAATCCGTATAGGTGTTCGTGTGTTCGAACCCTAATGCGTGAGAAATGGTAAGTAAATGCCGTATTTACATATCTGCCACCGTGCAGGAGAATCAGTATAGGTGTTCGAGTGTTCGAACCGTAATGCGTGAGAAATGGTAAGTAAACGCCGTATTTACATATCTGCCACTGTGCAGGAGAATCCGTAGAGGTGTTCGTTTGTTCGAACCCTAGTGCGTGGGAAATGGTAAGTGAATGCCGTATTTACATATCTGCCACTGTGCAGGAGAATCCGTATAGGTGTTCGAGTGTTCGAACCCTAATGCATGAGAAATGGTAAGTAAACGTCGTATTTACATATCTGCCACTGTGCAGGAGAATCCGTATAGGTGTTCGAGTGTTCGAAGCGTAATGCGTGAGAAATGGTAAGTAAACGTCGTATTTACATATCTGCCACTGTGCAGGAGAATCCGTATAGGTGTTCGAGTGTTCGAACCGTAATGCGTGAGAAATGGTAAGTAAACGCCGTATTTACATATCTGCCACTGTGCAGGAGAATCCGTATAGGTGTTCGAGTGTTCGAACCGTAATGCGTGAGAAATGGTAAGTAAACGCCGTATTTACATATCTGCCACTGTGCAGGAGAATCCGTAGAGGTGTTCGTGTGTTCGAACCCTAATGCGTGAGAAATGGTAAGTGAATGCCGTATTTACATATCCACCACTGTGCAGGAGAATCCGTATAGGTGTTCGAGTGTTCGAACCGTAATGCCTGAGAAATGGTAAGTAAACGCCGTATTTATATATCTGCCACTGTGCAGGAGAATCCGTATAGGTGTTCGAGTGTTCGAACCGTAATGCGTGAGAAATGGTAAGTAAACGCCGTATTTACATATCTGCCACTGTGCAGGAGAATCCGTAGAGGTGTTCGTGTGTTCGAACCCTAATGCGTGAGAAATGGTAAGTGAATGCCGTATTTACATATCTGCCACTGTGCAGGAGAATCCGTATAGGTGTTCGAGTGTTCGAACCGTAATGCCTGAGAAATGGTAAGTAAACGCCGTATTTATATATCTGCCACTGTGCAGGAGAATCCGTATAGGTTTTCGAGTGTTCGAACCGTAATGCGTGAGAAATGGTAAGTAAACGCCGTATTTACATATCTGCCACTGTGCAGGAGAATCCGTATAGGTGTTCGAGTGGTCGAACCCTAATGCATGAGACATGGTAAGTAAACGTCGTATTTACATATCTGCCACTGTGCAGGAGAATCCGTATAGGTGTTCGAGTGTTCGAACCCTAATGCGTGAGAAATGGTAAGTAAACGCCGTATTTACGTAGCTGCCACTGTGCAGGAGAATCCGTATAGGTGTTCGAGTGTTCGAAGCGTAATGCGTGAGAAATGGTAATTAAACACCATATTTACATATCTGCCACCGTACAGGAGAATCCGTATAGGTGTTTTGGTGTTCCAACCCAAATGCGTGAGAAATGGTAAGTAAACGTCGTATTTACATATCTGCCACTGTGCAGGAGAATCCGTATAGGTGTTCGAGTGTTCAAACCGTAATGCGTGAGAAATGGGAAGTAAACGCCGTATTTACATCTCTGCCACTGTGTAGGAGAATCCGTATAGGTGTTCAAGTGTTCGAACCCTAATGCATGAAAAATGGTAAGTAAACGTCGTATTTACATATCTGTCGCTGTGCAGGAGAATCGGTATAGGTGTTCGTGTGTTCGAACCATAATGCGTGAGAAATGGTAAGTAAACGCCGTATTTACGTATCTGACACTGTGCAGGAGAATCCGTCTAGGTGTTCGAGTGTTCGAAGCGTAATGCGTGAGACATGGTAAGTAAACGTCGTATTTAGATATCTGCCACTCTGCAGGAGAATCCGTATAGGTGTTCGTGTGTTCGAACCCTAATGCGTGAGAAATGGTAAGTAAATGCCGTATTTACATATCTGCCACCGTGCAGGAGAATCAGTATAGGTGTTCGAGTGTTCGAACCGTAATGCGTGAGAAATGGTAAGGAAACGCCGTATTTACATATCTGCCACTGTGCAGGAGAATCCGTATAGGTGTTCGAGTGTTCGAACCCTAATGCATGAGAAACGGTAAGTAAACGTCGTATTTACATATCTGCCACTGTGCAGGAGAATCCGTATAGGTGTTCGAGTGTTCGAAGCGTAATGCGTGAGAAATGGTAAGTAAACGTCGTATTTACATATCTGCCACTGTGCAGGAGAATCCGTGTAGGTGTTCGATTGTTCGAACCCTAATGCGTGAGAAATGGTAAGTAAACGCCGTATTTACATATCTGCCACTGTGCAGGAGAATCCGTATAGGTGTTCGAGTGTTCGAACTGTAATGCGTGAGAAATGGTAAGTAAACGCCGTATTTACGTATCCGCCACTGTGCAGGAGAATCCGTATAGGTGTTCGAGTGTTCGAACCGTAATGCGTCAGAAATGGTAAGTAAACGCCGTATTTACATATCTGCCACTGTACAGGAGAATCCGTATTGGTGTTCCAGTGTTCGAACCCTAATGCCTGAAAAATGGTAAGTAAACGTCGTATTTACATATCTGCCACTGTGCAGGAGAATCCGTATAGGTGTTCGAGTGTTCGAACCCTAATGCGTGAGAAATGGTAAGTAAACGCCGTATTTACATATCTGCCACTGTGCAGGAGAATCCGTATAGGTGTTCGAGTGTTCGAACCGTAATGCGTGAGAAATGGTAAGTAAACGCCGTATTTACATATCTGCCACTGTGCAGGAGAATCCGTAGAGGTGTTCGTGTGTTCGAACCCTAATGCGTGAGAAATGGTAAGTGAATGCCGTATTTACATATCTGCCACTGTGCAGGAGAATCCGTATAGGTGTTCGAGTGTTCGAACCCTAATGCATGAGAAATGGTAAGTAAACGTCGTATTTACATATCTGCCACTGTGCAGGAGAATCCGTATAGGTGTTCGAGTGTTCGAACCGTAATGCCTGAGAAATGGTAAGTAAACGCCGTATTTATATATCTGCCACTGTGCAGGAGAATCCGTATAGGTTTTCGAGTGTTCGAACCGTAATGCGTGAGAAATGGTAAGTAAACGCCGTATTTACATATCTGCCACTGTGCAGGAGAATCCGTATAGGTGTTCGAGTGGTCGAACCCTAATGCATGAGACATGGTAAGTAAACGTCGTATTTACATATCTGCCACTGTACAGGAGAATCCGTATAGGTGTTCGAGTGTTCGAACCCTAATGCGTGAGAAATGGTAAGTAAACGCCGTATTTACGTAGCTGCCACTGTGCAGGAGAATCCGTATAGGTGTTCGAGTGTTCGAAGCGTAATGCGTGAGAAATGGTAATTAAACACCATATTTACATATCTGCCACCGTACAGGAGAATCCGTATAGGTGTTTTGGTGTTCCAACCCAAATGCGTGAGAAATGGTAAGTAAACGTCGTATTTACATATCTGCCACTGTGCAGGAGAATCCGTATAGGTGTTCGAGTGTTCAAACCGTAATGCGTGAGAAATGGGAAGTAAACGCCGTATTTACATCTCTGCCACTGTGTAGGAGAATCCGTATAGGTGTTCAAGTGTTCGAACCCTAATGCATGAAAAATGGTAAGTAAACGTCGTATTTACATATCTGTCGCTGTGCAGGAGAATCGGTATAGGTGTTCGTGTGTTCGAACCATAATGCGTGAGAAATGGTAAGTAAACGCCGTATTTACGTATCTGACACTGTGCAGGAGAATCCGTCTAGGTGTTCGAGTGTTCGAAGCGTAATGCGTGAGACATGGTAAGTAAACGTCGTATTTAGATATCTGCCACTCTGCAGGAGAATCCGTATAGGTGTTCGTGTGTTCGAACCCTAATGCGTGAGAAATGGTAAGTAAATGCCGTATTTACATATCTGCCACCGTGCAGGAGAATCAGTATAGGTGTTCGAGTGTTCGAACCGTAATGCGTGAGAAATGGTAAGGAAACGCCGTATTTACATATCTGCCACTGTGCAGGAGAATCCGTATAGGTGTTCGAGTGTTCGAACCCTAATGCATGAGAAACGGTAAGTAAACGTCGTATTTACATATCTGCCACTGTGCAGGAGAATCCGTATAGGTGTTCGAGTGTTCGAAGCGTAATGCGTGAGAAATGGTAAGTAAACGTCGTATTTACATATCTGCCACTGTGCAGGAGAATCCGTGTAGGTGTTCGATTGTTCGAACCCTAATGCGTGAGAAATGGTAAGTAAACGCCGTATTTACATATCTGCCACTGTGCAGGAGAATCCGTATAGGTGTTCGAGTGTTCGAACTGTAATGCGTGAGAAATGGTAAGTAAACGCCGTATTTACGTATCCGCCACTGTGCAGGAGAATCCGTATAGGTGTTCGAGTGTTCGAACCGTAATGCGTCAGAAATGGTAAGTAAACGCCGTATTTACATATCTGCCACTGTACAGGAGAATCCGTATTGGTGTTCCAGTGTTCGAACCCTAATGCCTGAAAAATGGTAAGTAAACGTCGTATTTACATATCTGCCACTGTGCAGGAGAATCCGTATAGGTGTTCGAGTGTTCGAACCCTAATGCGTGAGAAATGGTAAGTAAACGCCGTATTTACATATCTGCCACTGTGCAGGAGAATCCGTATAGGTGTTCGAGTGTTCGAACCGTAATGCGTGAGAAATGGTAAGTAAACGCCGTATTTACATATCTGCCACTGTGCAGGAGAATCCGTAGAGGTGTTCGTGTGTTCGAACCCTAATGCGTGAGAAATGGTAAGTGAATGCCGTATTTACATATCTGCCACTGTGCAGGAGAATCCGTATAGGTGTTCGAGTGTTCGAACCCTAATGCATGAGAAATGGTAAGTAAACGTCGTATTTACATATCTGCCACTGTGTAGGAGAATCCGTATAGGTGTTCGAGTGTTCGAACCCTACTGCGTGAGAAATGGTAAGTAAATGCCGTATTTACATATCTGCCACTGTGCAGGAGAATCCGTATAGGTGTTCTAGTGTTCGAACCCTAATGCCTGAAAAAAGGTAAGTAAACGTCGTATTTACATATCTGCCACTGTGCAGGAGAATCCGTATAGGTGTTCGAGTGTTTGAACCCTTATGCGTGAGAAATGGTAAATAAACGCCGTATTTACATATCTGCCACTGTGCAGGAGAATCCGTAGAGGTGTTCGTGTGTTCGAACGCTAATGCGTGAGAAATGGTAAGTGAATGACGTATTTACATATCTGCCACTGTGCAGGAGAATCCGTATAGGTGTTCGAGTGTTCGAACCCTAATGCATGAGAAATGGTAAGTAAACGCCGTATTTACATATCTGCCACTGTGCAGGAGAATCCGTTTAGGTGTTCGAGTTATCGAACTGTAATGCGTGAGAAATGGTAAGTAAACGCCGTATTTACATATCTGCCACTCTGCAGGAGAATCCGTATAGGTGTTCGAGTGTTCGAAGCGTAATGCGTGAGAAATGGTAAGTAAACGTCGTATTTACATATCTGCCACTGTTGCAGGAGAATCCGTGTAGGTGTTCGATTCTTCGAACCCTAATGTGTGGGAAATGGTAAGTAAACGCCGTATTTACATATCTGCCACTGTGCAGGAGAATCCGTATCGGTGTTCGAGTGTTCGAACCCTAATGCATGAGAAACGGTAAGTAAACGTCGTATTTACATATCCGCCACTGTGCAGGAGAATCCGTATAGGTGTTCGAGTGTTCGAAGCGTAATGCGTGAGAAATGGTAAGTAAACGTCGTATTTACATATCTGCCACTGTGCAGGAGAATCCGTGTAGGTGTTCGATTGTTCGAACCCTAATGCGCGAGAAATGGTAAGTAAACGCCGTATTTACATATCTGCCTCTGTGCAGGAGAATCCGTATAGGTGTTCGAGTGTTCGAACCGTAATGCGTGAGAAATGGTAAGTAAACGCCGTATTTACATATCTGCCACTGTGCAGCAGAATCCGTATAGGTGTTCGAGTGTTCGAACCCTAATGCATGAGAAACGGTAAGTAAACGTCGTATTTACATATCTGCCACTGTGCAGGAGAATCCGTATAGGTGTTCGAGTGTTCGAAGCGTAATGCGTGAGAAATGGTAAGTAAACGTCGTATTTACATATCTGCCACTGTGCAGGAGAATCCGTGTAGGTGTTCGATTGTTCGAACCCTAATGCGTGAGAAATGGTAAGTAAACGCCGTATTTACATATCTGCCACTGTACAGGAGAACCCGTGTGGATGTTCGAGTGTTCGAACCGTAATGCGTGAGAAATGGTAAGTAAACGCCGTATTTACGTATCCGCCACTGTGCAGGAGAATCCGTATAGGTGTTCGAGTGTTCGAACCGTAATGCGTGAGAAAGGGTAAGTAAACGCCGTATTTACATATCTGCCATTGTGCAGGAGAATCCGTATTGGTGTTCAAGTGTTCGAACCCTAATGCCTGAAAAATGGTAAGTAAACGTCGTATTTACATATCTGCCACTGTGCAGGAGAATCCGTATAGGTGTTCGAGTGTTCGAACCCTAATGCGTGAGAAATGGTAAGTAAACGCCGTATTTACATATCTGCCACTGTGCAGGAGAATCCGTATAGGTGTTCGAGTGTTCGAACCGTAAAGCGTGAGAAATGGTAAGTAAACGCCGTATTTACATATCTGCCACTGTGCAGGAGAATCCGTAGAGGTGTTCGTGTGTTCGAACCCTAATGCGTCAGAAATGGTAAGTGAATGCCGTATTTACATATCTGCCACTGTGCAGGAGAATCCGTATAGGTGTTCGAGTGTTCGAACCCTAATGCATGAGAAATGGTAAGTAAACGCCGTATTTACATATCTGCCACTGTGCAGGAGAATCCGTATAGGTGTTCGAGTGTTCGAACCATACTGCGTGAGAAATGGTAAGTAAATGCCGTATTTACATATCTGCCACTGTGCAGAAGAATCCGTATTGGTGTTCAAGTGTTCGAACCCTAATGCCTGAAAAATGGTAAGTAAACGTCGTATTTACATATCTGCCACTGTGCAGGAGAATCCGTATAGGTGTTCGAGTGTTCGAACCGTGAAGCGTGAGAAATGGTAAGTAAACGCCGTATTTACATATCTGCCACTGTGCAGGAGAATCCGTAGAGGTGTTCGAGTGTTCGAACCCTAATGCGTGAGAAATGGTAAGTGAATGCCGTATTTACATATCTGCCACTGTGCAGGAGAATCCGTATAGGTGTTCGAGTGTTCGAACCCTAATGCATGAGAAATGGTAAGTAAACGCCGTATTTACATATCTGCCACTGTGCAGGAGAATCCGTATAGGTGTTCGAGTGTTCGAACCATACTGCGTGAGAAATGGTAAGTAAATGCCGTATTTACATATCTGCCACTGTGCAGAAGAATCCGTCTAGGTGTTCGAGTGTTCGAACCGTAATGCGTGAGAAATGGTAAGTAAGCGCCGTATTTACATATCAGCCACTGTGCAGGAGAATCCGTATAGGTGTTCGAGTGTTCGAAGCGTAATGCGTGAGAAATGGTAAGTAAACGTCGTATTTACATATCTGCCACTGTGCAGGAAAATCCGTGTAGGTGTTCGATTGTTCGAACCCTAGTGCGTGGGAAATGGTAAGTAAACGCCGTATTTACATATCTGCCACTGTGCAGGAGAATCCGTATCGGTGTTCGAGTGTTCGAACCCTAATGCATGAGAAACGGTAAGTAAACGTCGTATTTACATATCTGCCACTGTGCAGGAGAATCCGTATAGGTGTTCGAGTGTTCGAAGCGTAATGCGTGACAAATGGTAAGTAAACGTCGTATTTACATATCTGCCACTGTGCAGGAAAATCCGTGTAGGTGTTCGATTGTTCGAACCCTAATGCGTGAGAAATGGTAAGTAAACGTCGTATTTACATATCTGCCACTGTGCAGGAGAATCCGTGTAGGTGTTCGATTGTTCGAACCCTAATGCGTGAGCTATGGTAAGTAAACGCCGTATTTACATATCTGCCACTGTGCAGGAGAATCCGTATAGGTGTTCGAGTGTTCGAACCGTAATGCGTGAGAAATGGTAAGTAAACGCCGTATTTACGTATCCGCCACTGTGCAGGAGAATCCGTATAGGTGTTCGAGTGTTCGAACCGTAATGCGTGAGAAATGGTAAGTAAACGCCGTATTTACATATCTGCCACTGTGCAGGAGAATCCGTATAGGTGTTCGAGTGTTCGAACCGTAATGCGTGAGAAATGGTAAGTAAACGCCGTATTTACGTATCCGCCACTGTGCAGGAGAATCCGTATAGGTGTTCGAGTGTTCGAACCGTAATGCGTGAGAAATGGTAAGTAAACGCCGTATTTACATATCTGCCACTGTGGAGGAGAATCCGTATTGGTGTTCCAGTGTTCGAACCCTAATGCCTGAAAAATGGTAAGTAAACGTCGTATTTACATATCTGCCACTGTGCAGGAGAATCCGTATAGGTGTTCGAGTGTTCGAAACCTAATGCGTGAGAAATGGTAAGTAAACGCCGTATTTACATATCTGCCACTGTGCAGGAGAATCCGTATAGGTGTTCGAGTGTTCGAACCGTAATGCGTGAGAAATGGTAAGTAAGCGCCGTATTTACATATCTGCCGCTGTGCAGGAAAATCCGTAGAGGTGTTCGTGTGTTCGAACCCTAATGCGTGAGAAATGGTAAGTGAATGCCGTATTTACATATCTGCCACTGTGCAGGAGAATCCGTATAGCTGTTCGAGTGTTCGAACCCTAATGCGTGAGAAATGGTAAGTAAACGACGTATTTACATATCTGCCACAGTGCAGGAGAATCCGTATAGGTGTTCGAGTGTTCGAACCCTACTGCGTGAGAAATGGTAAGTAAATGCCGTATTTACATATCTGCCACTGTGCAGGAGAATCCGTATAGGTGTTCGAGTGTTCGTAATGCGTGAGAAATGGTAAGTAAGCGCCGTATTTACATATCTGCCACTGTGCAGGAGAATCCGTATAGGTGTTCGAGTGATCGAAGCGTAATGCGTGAGAAATGGTAAGTAAACGTCGTATTTACGTATCTGCCACTGTGCAGGAAAATCCGTGTAGGTGTTCGATTGTTCGAACCCTAGTGCGTGGGAAATGGTAAGTAAACGCCGTATTTACATATCTGCCACTGTTGCAGGAGAATCCGTATCGGTGTTCGAGTGTTCGAACCCTAATGCATGAGAAACGGTAAGTAAACGTCGTATTTACATATCTGCCGCTGTGCAGGAGAGCTGTATAGGTGTTCGAGTGTTCGAAGCGTAATGCGTGAGAAATGGTAAGTAAACGTCGTATTTACATATCTGCCACTGTGCCGGAGAATCCGTGTAGGTGTTCGATTGTTCGAACCCTAATGCGTGAGAAATGGTAAGTAAACGTCGTATTTACATATCTGCCACTGTGTAGGAGAATCCGTATAGGTGTTCGAGTGTTCGAACCGTAATGCGTGAGAAAGGGTAAGTAAACGCCGTATTTACATATCTGCCACTGTGCAGGAGAATCCGTATAGGTGTTCGAGTGTTCGAAGCGTAATGCGTGAGAAATGGTAAGTAAACGTCGTATTCACATATCTGCCACTGTGCAGGAGAATCCGTGTAGGTGTTCGATTGTTCGAACCCTAATGCGTGAGAAATGGTAAGTAAACGCCGTATTTACATATCTGCCACTGTGCAGGAGAATCCGTATAGGTGTTCGAGTGTTCGAACCGTATTGCGTGAGAAATGGTAAGTAAACGCCGTATTTACGTATTCGCCACTGTGCAGGAGAATCCGTATAGGTGTTCGAGTGTTCGAACCGCAATGCGTGAGAAATGGTAAGTAAACGCCGTATTTACATATCTGCCACTGTGCAGGAGAATCCGTATTGGTGTTCAAGTGTTCGAACCCTAATGCCTGAAAAATGGTAAGTAAACGTCGTATTTACATATCTGCCACTGTGCAGGAGAATCCGTATAGGTGTTCGAGTGTTCGAACCCTAATGCGTGAGAAATGGTAAGTAAACGCCGTATTTACATATCTGCCACTGTGCAGGAGAATCCGTAGAGGTGTTCGTGTGTTCGAACCCTATTGCGTGAGAAATGGTAAGTGAATGCCGTATTTACATATCTGCCACTGTGCAGGAGAATCCGTATAGGTGTTCGAGTGTTCGAACCCTAATGCATGAGAAATGGTAAGTAAACGCCGTATTTACATATCTGCCACTGTGCAGGAGAATCCGTATAGGTGTTCGAGTGTTCGAACCCTACTGCGTGAGAAATGGTAAGTAAATGCCGTATTTACATATCTGCCACTGTGCAGGAGAATCCGTATAGGTGTTCGAGTGTTCGAACCGTAATGCGTGAGAAATGGTAAGTAAGCGCCGTATTTACATATCTGCCACTGTGCAGGAGAATCCGTATAGGTGTCGTGTTCGAGTGTTTGAAGCGTAATGCGTGAGAAATGGTAAGTAAACGTCGTATTTACATATCTGCCACTGTGCAGGAAAATCCGTGTAGGTGTTCGATTGTTCGAACCCTAGTGCGTGGGAAATGGTAAGTAAACGCCGTATTTACATATCTGCCACTGTGCAGGAGAATCCGTATCGGTGTTCGAGTGTTCGAACCCTAATGCATGAGAAACGGTAAGTAAACGTCGTATTTACATATCTGCCACTGTGCAGGAGAATCCGTATAGGTGTTCGAGTGTTCGAAGCGTAATGCGTGAGAAATGGTAAGTAAACGTCGTATTTACATATCTGCCACTGTGCAGGAGAATCCGTGTAGGTGTTCGATTGTTCGAACCCTAATGCGTGAGAAATGGTAAGTAAACGCCGTATTTACATATCTGCCGCTGTGCAGGAGAATCCGTAGAGGTGTTCGTGTGTTCGAACCCTAATGCGTGAGAAATGGTAAGTGAATGCCGTATTTACATATCTGCCACTGTGCAGGAGAATCCGTATAGGTGTTCGAGTGTTCGAACCCTAATGCATGAGAAATGGTCAGTAAACGTCGTATTTACATATCTGCCACAGTGCAGGAGAATCCGTATAGGTGTTCGAGTGTTCGAACCTACTGCGTGAGAAATGGTAAGTAAATGCCGTATTTACATATCTGCCACTGTGCAGGAGAATCCGTATAGGTGTTCGAGTGTTCGAACCGTAATACGTGAGAAATGGTAAGTAAGCGCCGTATTTACATATCTGCCACTGTGCAGGAGAATCCGTATAGATGTTCGAGTGTTCGAAGCGTAATGCGTGAGAAATGGTAAGTAAACGTCGTATTTACGTATCTGCCACTGTGCAGGAAAATCCGTGTAGGTGTTCGATTGTTCGAACCCTAGTGCGTGGGAAATGGTAAGTAAACGCCGTATTTACATATCTGCCACTGTGCAGGAGAATCCGTATCGGTGTTCGAGTGTTCGAACCCTAATGCATGAGAAACGGTAAGTAAACGTCGTATTTACATATCTGCCGCTGTGCAGGAGAATCTGTATAGGTGTTCCAGTGTTCGAAGCGTAATGCGTGAGAAATGGTAAGTAAACGTCATATTTACATATCTGCCACTGTGCAGGAGAATCCGTGTTGGTGTTCGATTGTTCGAACCCTAATGCGTGAGAAATGGTAAGTAAACGTAGTATTTACATATCTGCCACTGTGTAGGAGAATCCGTATAGGTGTTCGAGTGTTCGAACCGTAATGCGTGAGAAAGGGTAAGTAAACGCCGTATTTACATATCTGCCACTGTGCAGGAGAATCCGTATAGGTGTTCGAGTGTTCGAAGCGTAATGCGTGAGAAATGGTAAGTAAACGTCGTATTTACATATCTGCCACTGTGCAGGAGAATCCGTGTAGGTGTTCGATTGTTCGAACCCTAATGCGTGAGAAATGGTAAGTAAACGCCGTATTTACATATCTGCCACTGTGCAGGAGAATCCCTATAGGTGTTCGAGTGTTCGAACCGTAATGCGTGAGAAATGGTAAGTAAACGCCGTATTTACGTATCCGCCGCTGTGCAGGAGAATCCGTATAGGTGTTCGAGTGTTCGAACCGTAATGCGTGAGAAATGTTAAGTAAACGCCGTATTTACCTATCTGCCACTGTGCAGGAGAATCCGTATTGGTGTTCAAGTGTTCGAACCCTAATGCCTGAAAAATGGTAAGTAAACGTCGTATTTACATATCTGCCACTGTGCAGGAGAATCCGTATAGGTGTTCGAGTGTTCGAACCCTAATGCGTGAGAAATGGTAAGTAAACGCCGTATTTACATATCTGCCACTGTGCAGGAGAATCCGTATAGGTGTTCGAGTGTTCGAACCGTAATGCGTGAGAAATGGTAAGTAAACGCCGTATTTACATATCTGCCACTGTGCAGGAGAATCCGTATAGGTGTTCGAGTGTTCGAACCGTAATGCGTGAGAAATGGTAAGTAAACGCCGTATTTACATATCTGCCACTGTGCAGGAGAATCCGTAGAGGTGTTCGTGTGTTCGAACCCTATTGCGTGAGAAATGGTAAGTGAATGCCGTATTTACATATCTACCACTGTGCAGGAGAATCCGTATAGGTGTTCGAGTGTTCGAACCCTAATGCATGAGAAATGGTAAGTAAACGCCGTATTTACATATCTGCCACTGTGCAGGAGAATCCGTATAGGTGTTCGAGTGTTCGAACCCTACTGCGTGAGAAATGGTAAGTAAATGCCGTAGTTACATATCTGCCACTGTGCAGGAGAATCCGTATAGGTGTTCGAGTGTTCGAACCGTAATGCGTGAGAAATGGTAAGTAAGCGCCGTATTTACATATCAGCCACTGTGCAGGAGAATCCGTATAGGTGTTCGAGTGTTCGAAGCGTAATGCGTGAGAAATGGTAAGTAAACGTCGTATTGACATATCTGCCACTGTGCAGGAAAATCCGTGTAGGTGTTCGATTGTTCCAACCCTAGTGCGTGGGAAATGGTAAGTAAACGCCGTATTTACATATCTGCCACTGTGCAGGAGAATCCGTATCGGTGTTCGAGTGTTCGAACCCTAATGCATGAGAAACGGTAAGTAAACGTCGTATTTACATATCTGCCACTGTGCAGGAGAATCCGTATAGGTGTTCGAGTGTTCGAAGCGTAATGCGTGACAAATGGTAAGTAAACGTCGTATTTACATATCTGCCACTGTGCAGGAGAATCCGTGCAGGTGTTCGATTGTTCGAACCCTAATGCCTGAGAAATGGTAAGTAAACGTCGTATTTACATATCTGCCACTGTGCAGGAGAATCCGTGTAGGTGTTCGATTGTTCGAACCCTAATGCGTGAGCTATGGTAAGTAAACGCCGTATTTACATATCTGCCACTGTGCAGGAGAATCCGTATAGGTGTTCGAGTGTTCGAACCGTAATGCGTGAGAAATGGTAAGTAAACGCCGTATTTACGTATCCGCCACTGTGCGGGAGAATCCGTATAGGTGTTCGAGTGTTCGAACCGTAATGCGTGAGAAATGGTAAGTAAACGCCGTATTTACATATCTGCCACTGTGCAGGAGAATCCGTATAGGTGTTTCGAGTGTTCGAACCGTAATGCGTGAGAAATGGTAAGTAAACGCCGTATTTACGTATCCGCCACTGTGCAGGAGAATCCGTATAGGTGTTCGAGTGTTCGAACCGTAATGCGTGAGAAATGGTAAGTAAACGCCGTATTTACATATCTGCCACTGTGGAGGAGAATCCGTATTGGTGTTCCAGTGTTCGAACCCTAATGCCTGAAAAATGGTAAGTAAACGTCGTATTTACATATCTGCCATTGTGCAGGAGAATCCGTATAGGTGTTCGAGTGTTCGAAACCTAATGCGTGAGAAATGGTAAGTAAACGCCGTATTTACATATCTGCCACTGTGCAGGAGAATCCGTATAGGTGTTCGAGTGTTCGAACCGTAATGCGTGAGAAATGGTAAGTAAACGCCGTATTTACATATCTGCCGCTGTGCAGGAAAAATCCGTAGAGGTGTTCGTGTGTTCGAACCCTAATGCGTGAGAAATGGTAAGTGAATGCCGTATTTACATATCTGCCACTGTGCAGGAGAATCCGCATAGCTGTTCGAGTGTTCGAACCCTAATGCATGAGAAATGGTAAGTAAACGACGTATTTACATATCTGCCGCAGTGCAGGAGAATCCGTATAGGTGTTCGAGTGTTCGAACCCTACTGCGTGAGAAATGGTAAGTAAATGCCGTATTTACATATCTGCCACTGTGCAGGAGAATCCGTATAGGTGTTCGAGTGTTCGAACCGTAATGCGTGAGAAATGGTAAGTAAGCGCCGTATTTACATATCTGCCACTGTGCAGGAGAATCCGTATAGGTGTTCGAGTGTTCGAAGCGTAATGCGTGAGAAATGGTAAGTAAACATCGTATTTACGTATCTGCCACTGTGCAGGAAAATTCGTGTAGGTGTTCGATTGTTCGAACCCTAGTGCGTGGGTAATGGTAAGTAAACGCCGTATTTACATATCTGCCACTGTGCAGGAGAATCCGTATCGGTGTTCGAGTGTTCAAACCCTAATGCATGAGAAATGGTAAGTAAACGTCGTATTTACATATCTGCCGCTGTGCAGGAGAGCTGTATAGGTGTTCGAGTGTTCGAAGCGTAATGCGTGAGAAATGGTAAGTAAACGTCGTATTCACATATCTGCCACTGTGCAGGAGAATCCGTGTAGGTGTTCGATTGTTCGAACCCTAATGCGTGAGAAATGGTAAGTAAACGCCGTATTTACATATCTGCCACTGTGCAGGAGAATCCGTATAGGTGTTCGAGTGTTCGAACCGTAATGCGTGAGAAAGGGTAAGTAAACGCCGTATTTACATATCTGCCACTGTGCAGGAGAATCCGTATAGGTGTTCGAGTGTTCGAAGCGTAATGCGTGAGAAATGGTAAGTAAACGTCGTATTCACATATCTGCCACTGTGCAGGAGAATCCGTGTAGGTGTTCGATTGTTCGAACCCTAATGCGTGAGAAATGGTAAGTAAACGCCGTATTTACATATCTGCCACTGTGCAGGAGAATCCGTATAGGTGTTCGAGTGTTCGAACCGTATTGCGTGAGAAATGGTAAGTAAACGCCGTATTTACGTATCCGCCACTGTGCAGGAGAATCCGTATAGGTGTTCGAGTGTTCGAACCGCAATGCGTGAGAAATGGTAAGTAAACGCCGTATTTACATATCTGCCACTGTGCAGGAGAATCCGTATTGGTGTTCAAGTGTTCGAACCCTAATGCCTGAAAAATGGTAAGTAAACGTCGTATTTACATATCTGCCACTGTGCAGGAGAATCCGTATAGGTGTTCGAGTGTTCGAACCCTAATGCGTGAGAAATGGTAAGTAAACGCCGTATTTACATATCTGCCACTGTGCAGGAGAATCCGTAGAGGTGTTCGTGTGTTCGAACCCTATTGCGTGAGAAATGGTAAGTGAATGCCGTATTTACATATCTACCACTGTGCAGGAGAATCCGTATAGGTGTTCGAGTGTTCGAACCCTAATGCATGAGAAATGGTAAGTAAACGCCGTATTTACATATCTGCCACTGTGCAGGAGAATCCGTTATAGGTGTTCGAGTGTTCGAACCCTACTGCGTGAGAAATGGTAAGTAAATGCCGTATTTACATATCTGCCACTGTGCAGGAGAATCCGTATAGGTGTTCGAGTGTTCGAACCGTAATGCGTGAGAAATGGTAAGTAAGCGCCGTATTTACATATCAGCCACTGTGAAGGAGAATCCGTATAGGTGTTCGAGTGTTCGAAGCGTAATGCGTGAGAAATGGTAAGTAAACGTCGTATTGACATATCTGCCACTGTGCAGGAAAATCCGTGTAGGTGTTCGATTGTTCGAACCCTAGTGCGTGGGAAATGGTAAGTAAACGCCGTATTTACATATCTGCCACTGTGCAGGAGAATCCGTATCGGTGTTCGAGTGTTCGATCCCTAATGCATGAGAATCGGTAAGTAAACGTCGTATTTACATATCTGCCACTGTGCAGGAGAATCCGTATAGGTGTTCGAGTGTTCGAAGCGTAATGCGTGACAAATGGTAAGTAAACGTCGTATTTACATATCTGCCACTGTGCAGGAGAATCCGTGTAGGTGTTCGATTGTTCGAACCCTAATGCGTGAGAAATGGTAAGTAAACGTCGTATTTACATATCTGCCACTGTGCAGGAGAATCCGTGTAGGTGTTCGATTGTTCGAACCCTAATGCGTGAGCTATGGTAAGTAAACGCCGTATTTACATATCTGCCACTGTGCAGGAGAATCCGTATAGGTGTTCGAGTGTTCGAACCGTAATGCGTGAGAAATGGTAAGTAAACGCCGTATTTACGTATCCGCCACTGTACGGGAGAATCCGTATAGGTGTTCGAGTGTTCGAACCGTAATGCGTGAGAAATGGTAAGTAAACGCCGTATTTACATATCTGCCACTGTGCAGGAGAATCCGTATAGGTGTTCGAGTGTTCGAACCGTAATGCGTGAGAAATGGTAAGTAAACGCCGTATTTACGTATCCGCCACTGTGCAGGAGAATCCGTATAGGTGTTCGAGTGTTCGAACCGTAATGCGTGAGAAATGGTAAGTAAACGCCGTATTTACATATCTGCCACTGTGGAGGAGAATCCGTATTGGTGTTCCAGTGTTCGAACCCTAATGCCTGAAAAATGGTAAGTAAACGTCGTATTTACATATCTGCCATTGTGCAGGAGAATCCGTATAGGTGTTCGAGTGTTCGAAACCTAATGCGTGAGAAATGGTAAGTAAACGCCGTATTTACATATCTGCCACTGTGCAGGAGAATCCGTATAGGTGTTCGAGTGTTCGAACCGTAATGCGTGAGAAATGGTAAGTAAACGCCGTATTTACATATCTGCCGCTGTGCAGGAAAATCCGTAGAGGTGTTCGTGTGTTCGAACCCTAATGCGTGAGAAATGGTAAGTGAATGCCGTATTACATATCTGCCACTGTGCAGGAGAATCCGTATAGCTGTTCGAGTGTTCGAACCCTAATGCATGAGAAATGGTAAGTAAACGACGTATTTACATATCTGCCGCAGTGCAGGAGAATCCGTATAGGTGTTCGAGTGTTCGAACCCTACTGCGTGAGAAATGGTAAGTAAATGCCGTATTTACATATCTGCCACTGTGCAGGAGAATCCGTATAGGTGTTCGAGTGTTCGAACCGTAATGCGTGAGAAATGGTAAGTAAGCGCCGTATTTACATATCTGCCACTGTGCAGGAGAATCCGTATAGGTGTTCGAGTGTTCGAAGCGTAATGCGTGAGAAATGGTAAGTAAACATCGTATTTACGTATCTGCCACTGTGCAGGAAAATTCGTGTAGGTGTTCGATTGTTCGAACCCTAGTGCGTGGGTAATGGTAAGTAAACGCCGTATTTACATATCTGCCACTGTGCAGGAGAATCCGTATCGGTGTTCGAGTGTTCGAACCCTAATGCATGAGAAACGGTAAGTAAACGTCGTATTTACATATCTGCCGCTGTGCAGGAGAGCTGTATAGGTGTTCGAGTGTTCGAAGCGTAATGCGTGAGAAATGGTAAGTAAACGTCGTATTCACATATCTGCCACTGTGCAGGAGAATCCGTGTAGGTGTTCGATTGTTCGAACCCTAATGCGTGAGAAATGGTAAGTAAACGCCGTATTTACATATCTGCCACTGTGTAGGGGAATCCGTATAGGTGTTCGAGTGTTCGAACCGTAATGCGTGAGAAGGGTAAGTAAACGCCGTATTTACATATCTGCCACTGTGCAGGAGAATCCGTATAGGTGTTCGAGTGTTCGAAGCGTAATGCGTGAGAAATGGTAAGTAAACGTCGTATTCACATATCTGCCACTGTGCAGGAGAATCCGTGTAGGTGTTCGATTGTTCGAACCCTAATGCGTGAGAAATGGTAAGTAAACGCCGTATTTACATATCTGCCACTGTGCAGGAGAATCCGTATAGGTGTTCGAGTGTTCGAACCGTATTGCGTGAGAAATGGTAAGTAAACGCCGTATTTACGTATCCGCCACTGTGCACGAGAATCCGTATAGGTGTTCGAGTGTTCGAACCGCAATGCGTGAGAAATGGTAAGTAAACGCCGTATTTACATATCTGCCACTGTGCAGGAGAATCCGTATTGGTGTTCAAGTGTTCGAACCCTAATGCCTGAAAAATGGTAAGTAAACGTCGTATTTACATATCTGCCACTGTGCAGGAGAATCCGTATAGGTGTTCGAGTGTTCGAACCCTAATGCGTGAGAAATGGTAAGTAAACGCCGTATTTACATATCTGCCACTGTGCAGGAGAATCCGTAGAGGTGTTCGTGTGTTCGAACCCTATTGCGTGAGAAATGGTAAGTGAATGCCGTATTTACATATCTGCCACTGTGCGGGAGAATCCGTATAGGTGTTCGAGTGTTCGAACCCTAATGCATGAGAAATGGTAAGTAAACGCCGTATTTACATATCTGCCACTGTGCAGGAGAATCCGTATAGGTGTTCGAGTGTTCGAACCCTACTGCGTGAGAAATGGTAAGTAAATCCGTATTTACATATCTGCCACTGTGCAGGAGAATCCGATATAGGTGTTCAAGTGTTCGAACCGTAATGCGTGAGAAATGGTAAGTAAGCGCCGTATTTACATATCTGCCACTGTGCAGGAGAATCCGTATAGGTGTTCGAGTGTTTGAAGCGTAATGCGTGAGAAATGGTAAGTAAACGTCGTATTTACATATCTGCCACTGTGCAGGAGAATCCGTGTAGGTGTTCGATTGTTCGAACCCTAATGCGTGAGAAATGGTAAGTAAACGCCGTTATTTACATATCTGCCGCTGTGCAGGAGAATCCGTAGAGGTGTTCGTGTGTTCGAACCCTAATGCGTGAGAAATGGTAAGTGAATGCCGTATTTACATATCTGCCACTGTGCAGGAGAATCCGTATAGGTGTTCGAGTGTTCGAACCCTAATGCATGAGAAATGGTCAGTAAACGTCGTATTTACATATCTGCCACAGTGCAGGAGAATCCGTATAGGTGTTCGAGTGTTCGAACCCTACTGCGTGAGAAATGGTAAGTAAATGCCGTATTTACATATCTGCCACTGTGCAGGAGAATCCGTATAGGTGTTCGAGTGTTCGAACCGTAATGCGTGAGAAATGGTAAGTAAGCGCCGTATTTACATATCTGCCACTGTGCAGGAGAATCCGTATAGGTGTTCGAGTGTTCGAAGCGTAATGCGTGAGAAATGGTAAGTAAACGTCGTATTTACGTATCTGCCACTGTGCAGGAAAATCCGTGTAGGTGTTCGATTGTTCGAACCCTAGTGCGTGGGAAATGGTAAGTAAACGCCGTATTTACATATCTGCCACTGTGCAGGAGAATCCGTATCGGTGTTCGAGTGTTCGAACCCTAATGCATGAGAAACGGTAAGTAAACGTCGTATTTACATATCTGCCGCTGTGCAGGAGAATCTGTATAGGTGTTCCAGTGTTCGAAGCGTAATGCGTGAGAAATGGTAAGTAAACGTCATATTTACATATCTGCCACTGTGCAGGAGAATCCGTGTAGGTGTTCGATTGTTCGAACCCTAATGCGTGAGAAATGGTAAGTAAACGTCGTATTTACATATCTGCCACTGTGTAGGAGAATCCGTATAGGTGTTCGAGTGTTCGAACCGTAATGCGTGAGAAAGGGTAAGTAAACGCCGTATTTACATATCTGCCACTGTGCAGGAGAATCCGTATAGGTGTTCGAGTGTTCGAAGCGTAATGCGTGAGAAATGGTAAGTAAACGTCGTATTTACATATCTGCCACTGTGCAGGAGAATCCGTGTAGGTGTTCGATTGTTCGAACCCTAATGTGTGAGAAATGGTAAGTAAACGCCGTATTTACATATCTGCCACTGTGCAGGAGAATCCGTATAGGTGTTCGAGTGTTCGAACCGTAATGCGTGAGAAATGGTAAGTAAACGCCGTATTTACGTATCCGCCACTGTGCAGGAGAATCCGTATAGGTGTTCGAGTGTTCGAACCGTAATGCGTGAGAAATGGTAAGTAAACGCCGTATTTACCTATCTGCCACTGTGCAGGAGAATCCGTATTGGTGTTCAAGTGTTCGAACCCTAATGCCTGAAAAATGGTAAGTAAACGTCGTATTTACATATCTGCCACTGTGCAGGAGAATCCGTATAGGTGTTCGAGTGTTCGAACCCTAATGCGTGAGAAATGGTAAGTAAACGCCGTATTTACATATCTGCCACTGTGCAGGAGAATCCGTATAGGTGTTCGAGTGTTCGAACCGTAATGCGTGAGAAATGGTAAGTAAACGCTGTATTTACATATCTGCCACTGTGCAGGAGAATCCGTAGAGGTGTTCGTGTGTTCGAACCCTATTGCGTGAGAAATGGTAAGTGAATGCCGTATTTACATATCTACCACTGTGCAGGAGAATCCGTATAGGTGTTCGAGTGTTCGAACCTAATGCATGGGAAATGGTAAGTAAACGCCGTATTTACATATCTGCCACTGTGCAGGAGAATCCGTATAGGTGTTCGAGTGTTCGAACCGTACTGCGTGAGAAATGGTAAGTAAATGCCGTATTTACATATCTGCCACTGTGCAGGAGAATCCGTATAGGTGTTCGAGTGTTCGAACCGTAATGCGTGAGAAATGGTAAGTAAGCGCCGTATTTACATATCTGCCACTGTGCAGGAGAATCCGTATAGGTGTTCGAGTGTTCGAAGCGTAATGCGTGGGAAATGGTAAGTAAACGTCGTATTTACATATCTGCCACTGTGCAGGAAAATCCGTGTAGGTGTTCGATTGTTCGAACCCTAGTGCGTGGGAAATGGTAAGTAAACGCCGTATTTACATATCTGCCACTGTGCAGGAGAATCCGTATCGGTGTTCGAGTGTTCGAACCCTAATGCATGAGAAACGGTAAGTAAACGTCGTATTTACATATCTGCCACTGTGCAGGAGAATCCGTATAGGTGTTCGAGTGTTCGAAGCGTAATGCGTGAGAAATGGTAAGTAAACGTCGTATTTACATATCTGCCACTGTGCAGGAGAATCCGTGTAGGTGTTCGATTGTTCGAACCCTAATGCGTGAGAAATGGTAAGTAAACGCCGTATTTACATATCTGCCACTGTGCAGGAGAATCTGTATAGGTGTTCGAGTGTTCGAACCGTAATGCGTGAGAAATGGTAAGTAAACGTCGTATTTACATATCTGCCACTGTGCAGGAGAATCCGTATAGGTGTTCGAGTGTTCGAACCGTAATGCGTGAGAAATGGTAAGTAAACGCCGTATTTACATATCTGCCACTGTGCAGGAGAATCTGTAGAGGTGTTCGTGTGTTCGAACCCTCATGCGTGAGAAATGGTAAGTGAATGCCGTATTTACATATCTGCCACTGTGCAGGAGAATCCGTATAGGTGTTCGAGTGTTCGAACCCTAATGCATGAGAAATGGTAAGTAAACGCCGTATTTACATATCTGCCACTGTGCAGGAGAATCCGTATAGGTGTTCGAGTGTTCGAACCGTAATGCGTGAGAAATGGTAAGTAAACGCCGTATTTACATATCTGCCACTGTGCTGGAGAATCCATATAGGTGTTCAAGTGTTCGAACCCTAATGCATTGAAAAATGGTAAGTAAACGTCGTATTTACATATCTGCCACTGTGCAGGAGAATCCGTATAGGTGTTCGAGTGTTCGAACCCTAATGCGTGAGAAATGGTAAGTAAACGCCGTATTTACATATCTGCCACTGCGCAGGAGAATCCGTATAGGTGTTCGAGTGTTCGAAGCGTAATGCGTGAGAAATGGTAAGTAAACGTCGTATTTACATATCTGCCACCGTGCAGGAGAATCCGTGTAGGTGTTCGATTCTTCGAACCCTAATGCGTGGGAAATGGTAAGTAAACGCCGTATTTACATATCTGCCACTGTGCAGGAGAATCCGTATCGGTGTTCGAGTGTTCGAACCCTAATGCATGAGAAACGGTAAGTAAACGTCGTATTTACATATCTGCCACTGTGCAGGAGAATCCGTGTAGGTGTTCGATTGTTCGAACCCTAATGCGTGAGAAATGGTAAGTAAACGTCGTATTTACATATCTGCCACTGTGCAGGAGAATCCGTATAGGTGTTCGAGTGTTCGAAGCGTAATGCATGAGAAATGGTAAGTAAACGTCGTATTTACATATCTGCCACTGTGCAGGAGAATCCGTGTAGGTGTTCCGATT
>JAXFYN010001072.1:0-56994 GCA_036172215.1 Camellia granthamiana
GATTCTCCTGCACAGTGGCAGATATGTAAATACGGCGTTTACTTACCATTTCTCACGCATTAGGGTTCGAACAATCGAACACCTACACGGATTCTCCTGCACAGTGGCAGATATGTAAATACGACGTTTACTTTCCATTTCTCACGCATTACGGTTCGAACACTCGAACACCTATACGGATTCTCCTGCACAGTGGCAGATATGTAAATACGGCGTTTACTTACCATTTCCCACGGATTAGGGTTCGAACAATCGAACACCGACACGGATTCTCCTGCACAGTGGCAGATATGTAAATACGACGTTTACTTACCATTTCTCACGCATTACGCTTCGAACACTCGAACACCTATACAGACTCTCCTGCACAGTGGCAGATATGTAAATACGGCGTTTACTTACCATTTCTCACACATTACGGTTCGAACTCTCGAACACCTATACGGATACTCCTGCATAGTGGCAGATATGTAAATACGGCGTTTACTTACCATTTCTCACGCATTAGGGTTCGAAGACACGAATACCTATACAGATTCTCCTGCACAGTGGCAGATATGTAAATACGGCGTTTACTTACCATTTCTCACGCATTAGGGTTCGAACACTCGAACACCTACACGGATTCTCCTGCACAGTGGTAGGTATGTAAATACGACGTTTACTTACCATTTCTCAGGCATTAGGGTTCGAACACTCGAACACCTATACGGATTCTCCTGCACAGTGGCAGATATGTAAATATGGCGTTTACTTACCATTTCTCACGTATTAGGGTTCGAACAATCGAACTCCTACACGGATTCTCCTGCACAGTGGCAGATATGTAAATACGACGTTTACTTTCCATTTCTCACGCATTACGCTTCGAACACTCGAACACCTATATGGATTCTCCTGCATAGTGGCAGATAGGTAAATACAGCGTTTACTTACCATTTCTCACGCATTACAGTTCGAACACTCGAACAGCTATACGGATTCTCCTGCACAGTGGCAGATATGTAAATACGGCGTTTACTTACCATTTCTCACGCATTAGGGTTCGAACCGACGAACACCTATACGGATTCTCCTGCACAGTGGCAGATATGTAAATACGGCCTTTACTTGCCATTTCTCACACATTACGGTTCGAACACTCGAACACCTATACGGATTCTCCTGCACAGTGGCAGATATGTAAATACGGCGTTTACTTACCATTTCCCACGCATTAGGGTCCGAACAATCGAACACCGACATGGATTCTCCTGCACAGTGGCAGATATGTAAATACGACGTTTACTTACCATTTCTCTCGCATTACGCTTCGAACACTCGAACACCTATACGGATTCTCCTGCACAGTGGCAGATATGTAAATACGGCGTTTACTTACCATTTCTCACGCATTACGGTTCGAACACTCGAACACCTATACGGATACTCCTGCATAGTGGCAGATATGTAAATACGGCGTTTACTTACCATTTCTCACGCATTAGGGTTCGAACACACGAATACCTATACGGATTCTCCTGCACAGTGGCAGATATGTAAATACGGCGTTTACTTACGATTTCTCACGCATTACGCTTCGAACACTCGAACACCTATACGGATTCTCCTGTACAGTGGCAGATATGTAAATACGGCGTTTACTTACCACTTCTCATGCATTTGGGTTCGAACACACGAACACCTATACGGATTCTCCTGCACAGTGGCAGATATGTAAATACGGCCTTTACTTACCATTTCTCACGCATTACGGTTCGAACACTCGAACACTTATACGGATTCTGCTGCACAGTGGCAGATATGTAAATACGGCGTTTACTTACCATTTCTCACGCATTAGGGTTCGAAGAATCGAACACCTACACGGATTCTCCTGCACAGTGGCAGATATGTAAATACGACGTTTACTTTCCATTTCTCACGCATTACGGTTCGAACACTCGAACACCTATACAGAATCTCCTGCACAGTGGCAGATATGTAAATACGGCGTTTACTTACCATTTCCCACGCATTAGGGTTCGAACAATCGAACACCGACACGGATTCTCCTGCACAGTGGCAGATATGTAAATACGACGTTTACTTACCATTTCTCACGCATTACGCTTCGAACACTCGAACACCTATACGGATTCTCCTGCACAGTAGCAGATATGTAAATACGGCGTTTACTTACCATTTCTCACGCATTAGGGTTCGAACACACGAATACCTATACGGATACTCCTGCACAGTGGTAGATATGTAAATACGGCGTTTACTTACCGTTTCTCACGCATTACGCTTCGAACACTCGAACACCTATACGGATTCTCCTGCACAGTGGCAGATATGTAAATACGGCGTTCACTTACCACTTCTCATGCATTTGGGTTCGAACACACGAACACCTATACGGATTCTCCTACACAGTGGCAGATATGTAAATACGACGTTTACATTCCATTTCTCACGCATTACGGTTCGAACACTCGAACACCTATACGGATTCTCCTGCACAGTGGCAGATATGTAAATACGGCGTTTACTTACCATTTCTCACGCATTAGGGTTCGAACAATCGAACACCTACACGGATTCTCCTGCACAGTGGCAGATATGTAAATACGACGTTTACTTTCCATTTCTCACGCATTACGGTTCGAACACTCGAACACCTATACGGATTCTCCTGCACAGTGGCAGATATGTAAATACGGCGTTTACTTACCATTTCCCACGGATTAGGGTTCGAACAATCGAACACCGACACGGATTCTCCTGCACAGTGGCAGATATGTAAATACGACGTTTACTTACCATTTCTCACGCATTACGCTTCGAACACTCGAATACCTATACAGACTCTCCTGCACAGTGGCAGATATGTAAATACGGCGTTTACTTACCATTTCTCACACATTACGGTTCGAACTCTCGAACACCTATACGGATACTCCTGCATAGTGGCAGATATGTAAATACGGCGTTTACTTACCATTTCTCACGCATTAGGGTTCGAACACACGAATACCTATACAGATTCTCCTGCACAGTGGCAGATATGTAAATACGGCGTTTACTTACCATTTCTCACGCATTAGGGTTCGAACACTCGAACACCTACACGGATTCTCCTGCACAGTGGTAGGTATGTAAATACGACGTTTACTTACCATTTCTCATGCATTAGGGTTCGAACACTCGAACACCTATACGGATTCTCCTGCACAGTGGCAGATATGTAAATATGGCGTTTACTTACCATTTCTCACGTATTAGGGTTCGAACAATCGAACGCCTACACGGATTCTCCTGCACAGTGGCAGATATGTAAATACGACGTTTACTTTCCATTTCTCACGCATTACGCTTCGAACACTCGAACACCTATACGGATTCTCCTGCATAGTGGCAGATAGGTAAATACAGCGTTTACTTACCATTTCTCACGCATTACAGTTCGAACACTCGAACAGCTATACGGATTCTCCTGCACAGTGGCAGATATGTAAATACGGCGTTTACTTACCATTTCTCACGCATTAGGGTTCGAACCGACGAACACTTATACGGATTCTCCTGCACAGTGGCAGATATGTAAATACGGCCTTTACTTGCCATTTCTCACACATTACGGTTCGAACACTCGAACACCTATACGGATTCTCCTGCACAGTGGCAGATATGTAAATACGGCGTTTACTTACCATTTCCCACGCATTAGGGTCCGAACAATCGAACACCGACATGGATTCTCCTGCACAGTGGCAGATATGTAAATACGACGTTTACTTACCATTTCTCACGCATTACGCTTCGAACACTCGAACACCTATACGGATTCTCCTGCACAGTGGCAGATATGTAAATACGGCGTTTACTTACCATTTCTCACGCATTACGGTTCGAACAGTCGAACACCTATACGGATACTCCTGCATAGTGGCAGATATGTAAATACGGCGTTTACTTACCATTTCTCACGCATTAGGGTTCGAACACACGAATACCTATACGGATTCTCCTGCACAGTGGCAGATATGTAAATACGGCGTTTACTTACCATTTCTCACGCATTACGCTTCGAACACTCGAACACCTATACGGATTCTCCTGTACAGTGGCAGATATGTAAATACGGCGTTTACTTACCACTTCTCATGCATTTGGGTTCGAACACACGAACACCTATACGGATTCTCCTGCACAGTGGCAGATATGTAAATACGGCCTTTACTTGCCATTTCTCACGCATTACGGTTCGAACACTCGAACACTTATACGGATTCTGCTGCACAGTGGCAGATATGTAAATACGGCGTTTACTTACCATTTCTCACGTATTAGGGTTCGAACAATCGAACACCTACACGGATTCTCCTGCACAGTGGCAGATATGTAAATACGACGTTTACTTTCCATTTCTCACGCATTACGGTTCGAACACTCGAACACCTATACAGATTCTCCTGCACAGTGGCAGATATGTAAATACGGCGTTTACTTACCATTTCCCACGCATTAGGGTTCGAACAATCGAACACCCACACGGATTCTCCTGCACAGTGGCAGATATGTAAATACGACGTTTACTTACCATTTCTCATGCATTAGGGTTCGAACACTCGAACACCTATACGGATTCTCCTGCACAGTGGCAGATATGTAAATATGGCGTTTACTTACCATTTCTCACGTATTAGGGTTCGAACAATCGAACGCCTACACGGATTCTCCTGCACAGTGGCAGATATGTAAATACGACGTTTACTTTCCATTTCTCACGCATTACGCTTCGAACACTCGAACACCTATACGGATTCTCCTGCATAGTGGCAGATAGGTAAATACAGCGTTTACTTACCATTTCTCACGCATTACAGTTCGAACACTCGAACAGCTATACGGATTCTCCTGCACAGTGGCAGATATGTAAATACGGCGTTTACTTACCATTTCTCACGCATTAGGGTTCGAACCGACGAACACCTATACGGATTCTCCTGCACAGTGGCAGATATGTAAATACGGCCTTTACTTGCCATTTCTCACGCATTACGGTTCGAACACTCGAACACTTATACGGATTCTGCTGCACAGTGGCAGATATGTAAATACGGCGTTTACTTACCATTTCTCACGTATTAGGGTTCGAACAATCGAACACCTACACGGATTCTCCTGCACAGTGGCAGATATGTAAATACGACGTTTACTTTCCATTTCTCACGCATTACGGTTCGAACACTCGAACACCTATACAGATTCTCCTGCACAGTGGCAGATATGTAAATACGGCGTTTACTTACCATTTCCCACGCATTAGGGTTCGAACAATCGAACACCCACACGGATTCTCCTGCACAGTGGCAGATATGTAAATACGGTGTTTACTTACCATTTCTCACGCATTACGGTTCGAACTCTCGAACACCAATACGGATACTCCTGCATAGTGGCAGATATGTAAATACGGCGTTTACTTACCATTTCTCACGCATTAGGGTTCGAACACACGAATACCTATACGGATTCTCCTGCACAGTGGCAGATATGTAAATACGGCGTTTACTTACCATTTCTCACGCATTAGGGTTCGAACACTCGAACACCTACACCGATTCTCCTGCACAGTGGTAGGTATGTAAATACGACGTTTGCTTACCATTTCTCAGGCATTAGGGTTCGAACACTCGAACACCTATACGGATTCTCCTGCACAGTGGCAGATATGTAAATATGGCGTTTACTTACCATTTCTCACGTATTAGGGTTCGAACAATCGAACACCCACACGGATTCTCCTGCACAGTGGCAGATATGTAAATACGATGTTTACTTACCATTTCTCACGCATTACGCTTCGAAGACTCGAACACCTATACGGATTCTCCTGCATAGTGGCAGATAGGTAAATACATCGTTTACTTACCATTTCTCACGCATTACGGTTCGAACACTCGAACAGCTATACGGATTCTCCTGCACAGTGGCAGATATGTAAATACGGCGTTTACTTACCATTTCTCACGCATTAGGGTTCGAACCGACGAACACCTATACGGATTCTCCTGCACAGTGGCAGATATGTAAATACGGCCTTTACTTGCCATTTCTCACGCATTACGGTTCGAACACTCGAACAATTATACGGATTCTGCTGCACAGTGGCAGATATGTAAATACGGCGTTTACTTACCATTTCTCACGCATTAGGGTTCGAACAATCGAACACCTACACGGATTCTCCTGCACAGTGGCAGATATGTAAATACGACGTTTACTTTCCATTTCTCACGCATTACGCTTCGAACACTCGAACACCTATACGGATTCTCCTGCACAGTGGCAGATATGTAAATACGGCGTTTGCTTACCATTTCCCACGCATTTGGGTTCGAACAATCGAACACCGACACGGATTCTCCTGCACAGTGGCAGATATGTAAATACGACGTTTACTTACCATTTCTCACGCATTACGCTTCGAACACTCGAACACCTATACGGATTCTCCTGCACTGTGGCAGATATGTAAATACGGCGTTTACTTACCGTTTCTCACGCATTACGGGTCGAACACTCGAACACCTATACGGATACTCCTGCATAGTGGCAGATATGTAAATACGGCGTTACTTACCATTTCTCACGCATTAGGGTTCGAACACACGAATACCTATACGGATTCTCCTGCACAGTGGCAGATATGTAAATACGGCGTTTACTTCCATTTCTCACGCATTACGCTTCGAACACTCGAACACCTATACGGATTCTCCTGCACAGTGGCAGATATGTAAATACGGCGTTTACTTACCATTTCTCACGCATTAGGGTTCGAACAATCGAACACCTACACGGATTCTCCTGCACAGTGGCAGATATGTAAATACGACGTTTACTTTCCATTTCTCACGCATTACGGTTCGAACACTCGAACACCTATACGGATTCTCCTGCACAGTGGCAGATATGTAAATACGGCGTTTACTTACCATTTCCCACGCATTAGGGTTCGAACAATCGAACACCCACACGGATTCTCCTACACAGTGGCAGATATGTAAATACGACGTTTACTTACCATTTCTCACGCATTACGTTTCGAACACTCGAACACCTATACGGATTCTCCTGCACAGTGGCAGATATGTAAATACGGCGTTTACTTACCATTTCTCACGCATTACGGTTCGAACTCTCGAACACCTATACGGATACTCCTGCATAGTGGCAGATATGTAAATACGGCGTTTACTTACCATTTCTCACGCATTAGGGTTCGAACACACGAATACCTATACGGATTCTCCTGCACAGTGGCAGATATGTAAATACGGCGTTTACTTACCATTTCTCACGCATTAGGGTTCGAACACTCGAACACCTACACCGATTCTCCTGCACAGTGGTAGGTATGTAAATACGACGTTTGCTTACCATTTCTCAGGCATTAGGGTTCGAACACTCGAACACCTATACGGATTCTCCTGCACAGTGGCAGATATGTAAATATGGCGTTTACTTACCATTTCTCACGTATTAGGGTTCGAACAATCGAACACCCACACGGATTCTCCTGCACAGTGGCAGATATGTAAATACGATGTTTACTTACCATTTCTCACGCATTACGCTTCGAACACTCGAACACCTATACGGATTCTCCTGCATAGTGGCAGATAGGTAAATACAGCGTTTACTTACCATTTCTCACGCATTACGGTTCGAACACTCGAACAGCTATACGGATTCTCCTGCACAGTGGCAGATATGTAAATACGGCGTTTACTTACCATTTCTCACGCATTAGGGTTCGAACCGACGAACACCTATACGGATTCTCCTGCACAGTGGCAGATATGTAAATACGGCCTTTACTTGCCATTTCTCACGCATTACGGTTCGAACACTCGAACAATTATACGGATTCTGCTGCACAGTGGCAGATATGTAAATACGGCGTTTACTTACCATTTCTCACGCATTAGGGATCGAACAATCGAACACCTACACGGATTCTCCTGCACAGTGGCAGATATGTAAATACGACGTTTACTTTCCATTTCTCACGCATTACGCTTCGAACACTCGAACACCTATACGGATTCTCCTGCACAGTGGCAGATATGTAAATACGGCGTTTGCTTACCATTTCCCACGCATTAGGGTTCGAACAATCGAACACCGACACGGATTCTCCTGCACAGTGGCAGATATGTAAATACGACGTTTACTTACCATTTCTCACGCATTACGCTTCGAACACTCGAACACCTATACGGATTCTCCTGCACTGTGGCAGATATGTAAATACGGCGTTTACTTACCGTTTCTCACGCATTACGGGTCGAACACTCGAACACCTATACGGATACTCCTGCATAGTGGCAGATATGTAAATACGGCGTTACTTACCATTTCTCACGCATTAGGGTTCGAACACACGAATACCTATACGGATTCTCCTGCACAGTGGCAGATATGTAAATACGGCGTTTACTTACCATTTCTCACGCATTACGCTTCGAACACTCGAACACCTATACGGATTCTCCTGCACAGTGGCAGATATGTAAATACGGCGTTTACTTACCATTTCTCACGCATTAGGGTTCGAACAATCGAACACCTACACGGATTCTCCTGCACAGTGGCAGATATGTAAATACGACGTTTACTTTCCATTTCTCACGCATTACGGTTCGAACACTCGAACACCTATACGGATTCTCCTGCACAGTGGCAGATATGTAAATACGGCGTTTACTTACCATTCCCCACGCATTAGGGTTCGAACAATCGAACACCCACACGGATTCTCCTGCACAGTGGCAGATATGTAAATACGACGTTTACTTACCATTTCTCACGCATTACGTTTCGAACACTCGAACACCTATACGGATTCTCCTGCACAGTGGCAGATATGTAAATACGGCGTTTACTTACCATTTCTCACGCATTACGGTTCGAACTCTCGAACACCTATACGGATACTCCTGCATAGTGGCAGATATGTAAATACGGCGTTTACTTACCATTTCTCACGCAGTAGGGTTCGAACACACGAATACCTATACGGATTCTCCTGCACAGTGGCAGATATGTAAATACGGCGTTTACTTACCATTTCTCACGCATTAGGGTTCGAACACTCGAACACCTACACCGATTCTCCTGCACAGTGGTAGGTATGTAAATACGACGTTTGCTTACCATTTCTCAGGCATTAGGGTTCGAACACTCGAACACCTATACGGATTCTCCTGCACAGTGGCAGATATGTAAATATGGCGTTTACTTACCATTTCTCACGTATTAGGGTTCGAACAATCGAACACCCACACGGATTCTCCTGCACAGTGGCAGATATGTAAATACGATGTTTACTTACCATTTCTCACGCATTACGCTTCGAACACTCGAACACCTATACGGATTCTCCTGCATAGTGGCAGATAGGTAAATACAGCGTTTACTTACCATTTCTCACGCATTACGGTTCGAACACTCGAACAGCTATACGGATTCTCCTGCACAGTGGCAGATATGTAAATACGGCGTTTACTTACCATTTCTCACGCATTAGGGTTCGAACAATCGAACACCTACACGGATTCTCCTGCACAGTGGCAGATATGTAAATACGACGTTTACTTTCCATTTCTCACGCATTACGCTTCGAACACTCGAACACCTATACGGATTCTCCTGCACAGTGGCAGATATGTAAATACGGCGTTTGCTTACCATTTCCCACGCATTAGGGTTCGAACAATCGAACACCGACACGGATTCTCCTGCACAGTGGCAGATATGTAAATACGACGTTTACTTACCATTTCTCACGCATTACGCTTCGAACACTCGAACACCTATACGGATTCTCCTGCACTGTGGCAGATATGTAAATACGGCGTTTACTTACCGTTTCTCACGCATTACGGGTCGAACACTCGAACACCTATACGGATACTCCTGCATAGTGGCAGATATGTAAATACGGCGTTACTTACCATTTCTCACGCATTAGGGTTCGAACACACGAATACCTATACGGATTCTCCTGCACAGTGGCAGATATGTAACTACGGCGTTTACTTACCATTTCTCACGCATTACGCTTCGAACACACGAACACCTATACGGATTCTCCTGCACAGTGGCAGATATGTAAATACGGCGTTTACTTACCACTTCTCATGCATTTGGGTTCGAACACACGAACACCTATACAGATTCTCCTGCACAGTGGCAGATATGTAAATACGGCCTTTACTTGCCATTTCTCACGCATTACGGTTCGAACACTCGAACACTCATACGGATTCTGCTGCACAGTGGCAGATATGTAAATACGACGTTTACTTACCATTTCTCACGCATTAGGGTTCGAACAATCGAACACCTGCACGGATTCTCCTGAACAGTGGCAGATATGTAAATACGACGTTTACTTTCCATTTCTCACGCATTACGGTTCGAACACTCGAACTCCTATACGGATTCTCCTGCACAGTAGCAGATATGTAAATACGGCGTTTACTTACCATTTCCCACGCATTAGGGTTCGAACAATCGAACACCGAGACGGATTCTCCTGCACAGTGGCAGATATGTAAATACGACGTTTACTTACCATTTCTCACGCATTACGCTTCGAACACTCGAACACCTATACGGATTCTCCTGCACAGTGGCAGATATGTAAATTCGGCGTTTACTTACCATTTCTCACGCATTACGGTTCGAACACTCGAACACCTATACAGATACTCCTGCATAGTGGCAGATATGTAAATACGGCGTTTACTTACCATTTCTCGCGCATTAGGGTTCGAACACACGCAGACCTATACGGATTCTCCTGCACAGTGGCAGATATGTAAATACGGCGTTTACTTACCATTTCTCACGCATTAGGGTTCGAACACTCGAACACCTACACGGATTCTCCTGCACAGTGGTAGATATGTAAATACGACGTTTACTTACCATTTCTCATGCATTAGGGTTCGAACATTCGAACACCTATACGGATTCTCCTGCACAGTGGCAGATATGTAAATATGGCGTTTAGTTACCATTTCTCACGTATTAGGGTTCGAACAATCGAACACCTACACGGATTCTCCTGCACAGTGGCAGATATGTAAATACGACGTTTACTTACCATTTCTCACGCATTACGCTTCGAACACTCGAACACCTATACGGATTCTCCTGCATAGTGGCAGATAGGTAAATACAACGTTTACTTACCATTTGTCACGCATTACGGTTCGAACACTCGAACACCTATACGGATTCTCCTGCACAGTGGCAGATATGTAAATACGGCGTTTACTTACCATTTCTCACGCATTAGGGTTCGAACAATCGAACACCTACACGGATTCTCCTGCACAGTGGCAGATATGTAAATACGGCCTTTACTTGCCATTTCTCACGCATTACGGTTCGAACACTCGAACAACTATACGGATTCTGCTGCACAGTGGCAGATATGTAAATACGGCGTTTACTTACCATTTCTCACGCATTAGGGTTCGAACAATCGAACACCTACACGGATTCTCCTGCACAGTGGCAGATATGTAAATACGACGTTTACTTTCCATTTCTCACGCATTACGGTTCGAACACTCGAACACCTATACGGATTCTCCTGCACAGTGGCAGATATGTAAATACGGCGTTTGCTTACCATTTCCCACGCATTAGGGTTCGAACAATCGAACACCGACACGGATTCTCCTGCACAGTGGCAGATATGTAAATACGACGTTTACTTACCATTTCTCACGCATTACGCTTCGAACACTCGAACACCTATACGGATTCTCCTGCACTGTGGCAGATATGTAAATACGGCGTTTACTTACCATTTCTCACGCATTACGGTTCGAACACTCGAACACCTATACGGATACTCCTGCATAGTGGCAGATATGTAAATACGGCGTTTACTTACCATTTCTCACGCATTAGGGTTCGAACACACGAATACCTATACGGATTCTCCTGCACAGTGGCAGATATGTAAATACGGCGTTTACTTACCATTTCTCACGCATTACGCTTCGAACACTCGAACACCTATACGGATTCTCCTGCACAGTGGCAGATATGTAAATACGGCGTTTACTTACCACTTCTCATGCATTTGGGTTCGAACACACGAACACCTATACGGATTCTCCTGCACAGTGGCAGATATGTAAATATGGCCTTTACTTGCCATTTCTCACGCATTACGGTTCGAACACTCGAACACTCATACGGATTCTGCTGCACAGTGGCAGATATGTAAATACGACGTTTACTTACCATTTCTCACGCATTAGGGTTCGAACAATCGAACACCTGCACGGATTCTCCTGCACAGTGGCAGATATGTAAATACGACGTTTACTTTCCATTTCTCACGCATTACGGTTCGAACACTCGAACTCCTATACGGATTCTCCTGCACAGTGGCAGATATGTAAATACGGCGTTTACTTACCATTTCCCACGCATTAGGATTCGAACTATCGAACACCGACACGGATTCTCCTGCACAGTGGCAGATATGTAAATACGACGTTTACTTACCATTTCTCACGCATTACGCTTCGAACACTCGAACACCTATACGGATTCTCCTGCACAGTGGCAGATATGTAAATACGGCGTTTACTTACCATTTCTCACGCATTACGGTTCGAACACTCGAACACCTATACGGATACTCCTGCATAGTGGCAGATATGTAAATACGGCGTTTATTTACCATTTCTCGCGCATTAGGGTTCGAACACACGAAGACCTATACGGATTCTCCTGCACAGTGGCAGATATGTAAATACGGCGTTTACTTACCATTTCTCACGCATTAGGGTTCGAACACTCGAACACCTACACGGATTCTCATGCACAGTGGTAGATATGTAAATACGACGTTTACTTACCATTTCTCATGCATTAGGGTTCGAACATTCGAACACCTATACGGATTCTCCTGCACAGTGGCAGATATGTAAATATGGCGTTTAGTTACCATTTCTCACGTATTAGGGTTCGAACAATCGAACACCTACACGGATTCTCCTGCACAGTGGCAGATATGTAAATACGACGTTTACTTACCATTTCTCACGCATTACGCTTCGAACACTCGAACACCTATACGGATTCTCCTGCATAGTGGCAGATAGGTAAATACAACGTTTACTTACCATTTGTCACGCATTACGGTTCGAACACTCGAACACCTATACGGATTCTCCTGCACAGTGGCAGATATGTAAATACGGCGTTTACTTACCATTTCTCACGCATTAGGGTTCGAACACACGAATACCTATACGGATTCTCCTGCACAGTGGCAGATATGTAAATACGGCGTTTACTTACCATTTCTCATGCATTAGGGTTCGAACACTCGAACACCTACACGGATTCTCCTGCAGAGTGGCAGATATGTAAATACGACGTTTACTTACCATTTCTCAGGCATTGGGGTTCGAACACTCGAACACATATACGGATTCTCCTGCACAGTGGCAGATATGTAAATACGGCGTTACTTACCATTTCCCACGCATTAGGGTTCGAACAATCGAACACCTACACGGATTCTCCTGCACAGTGACAGATATGTAAATACGACGTTTACTTACCATTTGTCACGCATTACGGTTCGAACACTCGAACACCTATACGGATTCTCCTGCAGAGTGGCAAATATGTAAATACGGCGTTTACTTACCATTTCTCACGCATTAGGGTTCGAACACACGAACACCTACACGGATTCTCCTGCACAGTGGCAGATATGTAAATACCATGTTTACTTACCATTTCTCACGCATTACGTTTCGAACAGTCGAACACCTATACGGATTCTCCTGCACAGTGGCAGATATATAAATACGGCGTTTACTTACCATTTCTCACGCATTACGCTTCGAACACTCGAACACCTATACGGATTCTCCTGCACAGTGGCAGATACGTAAATACGGCGTTTACTTACCATTTCTCACGCATTAGGGTTCGAACACTCGAACACCTATACGGATTCTCCTGCACAGTGGCAAATATGTAAATACGACGTTTACTTACAATTTTTCATGCATTAGGGTTCGAACACTTGAACACCTATACGGATTCTCCTGCACAGTGGCAGATATGTAAATACGGCGTTAACTTACCATTTCTCACGCATTACGGTTCGAACACTCGAACACCTATACGGATTCTCTTGCACAGTGGCAGATATGTAAATACGGCGTTTACTTACCATTTCTCATGCATTACGCTTCGAGCACTTGAACACCTATACGGATTCTCCTGCACAGTGGCAGATAGGTAAAGACGGCGTTTACTTACCATTTCTCACGCATTACGGTTCGAACACTCGAACACCTATACGGATTCTCCCGCACAGTGGCAGATATGTAAATACGGCGTTTACTTACCATTTCTCACGCATTAGGGTTCGAACACACGAATACCTATACGGATTCTCCTGCACAGTGGCAGATATGTAAATACGGCGTTTACTTACCATTTCTCACGCATTACGCTTCGAACACTCGAACACCTATACGGATTCTCCTGCACAGTGGCAGATATGTAAATACGGCGTTTACTTACCACTTCTCATGCATTTGGGTTCGAACACACGAACACCTATACGGATTCTCCTGCACAGTGGCAGATATGTAAATATGGCCTTTACTTGCCATTTCTCACGCATTACGGTTCGAACACTCGAACACTCATACGGATTCTGCTGCACAGTGGCAGATATGTAAATACGACGTTTACTTACCATTTCTCACGCATTAGGGTTCGAACAATCGAACACCTGCACGGATTCTCCTGCACAGTGGCAGATATGTAAATACGACGTTTACTTTCCATTTCTCACGCATTACGGTTCGAACACTCGAACTCCTATACGGATTCTCCTGCACAGTGGCAGATATGTAAATACGGCGTTTACTTACCATTTCCCACGCATTAGGATTCGAACTATCGAACACCGACACGGATTCTCCTGCACAGTGGCAGATATGTAAATACGACGTTTACTTACCATTTCTCACGCATTACGCTTCGAACACTCGAACACCTATACGGATTCTCCTGCACAGTGGCAGATATGTAAATACGGCGTTTACTTACCATTTCTCACGCATTACGGTTCGAACACTCGAACACCTATACGGATACTCCTGCATAGTGGCAGATATGTAAATACGGCGTTTATTTACCATTTCTCGCGCATTAGGGTTCGAACACACGAAGACCTATACGGATTCTCCTGCACAGTGGCAGATATGTAAATACGGCGTTTACTTACCATTTCTCACGCATTAGGGTTCGAACACTCGAACACCTACACGGATTCTCATGCACAGTGGTAGATATGTAAATACGACGTTTACTTACCATTTCTCATGCATTAGGGTTCGAACATTCGAACACCTATACGGATTCTCCTGCACAGTGGCAGATATGTAAATATGGCGTTTAGTTACCATTTCTCACGTATTAGGGTTCGAACAATCGAACACCTACACGGATTCTCCTGCACAGTGGCAGATATGTAAATACGACGTTTACTTACCATTTCTCACGCATTACGCTTCGAACACTCGAACACCTATACGGATTCTCCTGCATAGTGGCAGATAGGTAAATACAACGTTTACTTACCATTTGTCACGCATTACGGTTCGAACACTCGAACACCTATACGGATTCTCCTGCACAGTGGCAGATATGTAAATACGGCGTTTACTTACCATTTCTCACGCATTAGGGTTCGAACACACGAATACCTATACGGATTCTCCTGCACAGTGGCAGATATGTAAATACGGCGTTTACTTACCATTTCTCATGCATTAGGGTTCGAACACTCGAACACCTACACGGATTCTCCTGCAGAGTGGCAGATATGTAAATACGACGTTTACTTACCATTTCTCAGGCATTGGGGTTCGAACACTCGAACACATATACGGATTCTCCTGCACAGTGGCAGATATGTAAATACGGCGTTACTTACCATTTCCCACGCATTAGGGTTCGAACAATCGAACACCTACACGGATTCTCCTGCACAGTGGCAGATATGTAAATACGACGTTTACTTACCATTTGTCACGCATTACGGTTCGAACACTCGAACACCTATACGGATTCTCCTGCAGAGTGGCAAATATGTAAATACGGCGTTTACTTACCATTTCTCACGCATTAGGGTTCGAACACACGAACACCTATACGGATTCTCCTGCACAGTGGCAGATATGTAAATACCATGTTTACTTACCATTTCTCACGCATTACGTTTCGAACAGTCGAACACCTATACGGATTCTCCTGCACAGTGGCAGATATATAAATACGGCGTTTACTTACCATTTCTCACGCATTACGCTTCGAACACTCGAACACCTATACGGATTCTCCTGCACAGTGGCAGATACGTAAATACGGCGTTTACTTACCATTTCTCACGCATTAGGGTTCGAACACTCGAACACCTATACGGATTCTCCTGCACAGTGGCAAATATGTAAATACGACGTTTACTTACAATTTTTCATGCATTAGGGTTCGAACACTTGAACACCTATACGGATTCTCCTGCACAGTGGCAGATATGTAAATACGGCGTTAACTTACCATTTCTCACGCATTACGGTTCGAACACTCGAACACCTATACGGATTCTCTTGCACAGTGGCAGATATGTAAATACGGCGTTTACTTACCATTTCTCATGCATTACGCTTCGAGCACTTGAACACCTATACGGATTCTCCTGCACAGTGGCAGATAGGTAAAGACGGCGTTTACTTACCATTTCTCACGCATTACGGTTCGAACACTCGAACACCTATACGGATTCTCCCGCACAGTGGCAGATATGTAAATACGGCGTTTACTTACCACTTCTCACGCATTTCGGTTCGAACACACGAACACCTATACGGATTCTCCTGCACCGTGGCAGATATGTAAATACGGCGTTTACTTACCATTTCTCATGCATTAGGGTTCGAACACTCGAACACCTATACGGATTCTGCTGCACATTGCAGATATGTAAATACGGCGTTTACTTACCATTTCCCACGCATTAGGGTTCGAACAATCGAACACCTACACGGATTCTCCTGCACAGTGGCAGATATGTAAATAGGACGTTTACTTACCATTTCTCACGCATTACGCTTCGAACACTCGAACACCTATACGGATTCTCCTGCAGAGTGGCAAATATGTAAATACGGCGTTTACTTACCATTTCTCACGCATTAGGGTTCGAACACACGAACTCCTATACGGATTCTCCTGCACAGTGGCAGATATGTAAATACCATGTTTACTTACCATTTCTCACGCATTACGCTTCGAACAGTCGAACACCTATACGGATTCTCCTGCACAGTGGCAGATATGTAAATACGGCGTTTACTTACCATTTCTCACGCATTACGCTTCGAACACTCGAACACCTATACGGATTCTCCTGCACAATGGCAGATACGTAAATACGGCGTGTACTTACCATTTCTCACGCATTAGGGTTCGAACACTCGAACACCTATACGGATTCTCCTGCACAGTGGCAGATATGTAAATACGACGTTTACTTACAATTTTTCATGCATTAGGGTTCGAACACTTGAACACCTATACGGATTCTCCTGCACAGTGGCAGATATGTAAATACAGCGTTTACTGACCATTTCTCACGCATTACGGTTCGAACACTCGAACACCTATACGGATTCTCCTGCACAGTGGCAGATATGTAAATACGGCGTTTACTTACCATTTCTCAGTCATTACGCTTCGAACACTCGAACACCTATACGTATTCTCCTGCACAGTGGCAGATAGGTAAATACGGCGTTTACTTACCATTTCTCACGCATTACGCTTCGAACACTCGAACACCTATACGGATTCTTCTGCACAGTGGCAGCTACGTAAATACGGCGTTTACTTACCATTTCTCACGGATTAGGGTTCGAACACTCGAACACCAATACGGATTCTCCTGCACAATGGCAGATAAGTAAATACGACGTTTACTTACCATTTCTCATACATTAGGGTTCGAACACTCGAACACCTATACGGATTCTCCTGCACAGTGGCAAATATGTAAAGACGGCGTTTACTTACCATTTCTCACGCATTACGGTTCGAACACTCGAACACCTATACGGATTCTCCCGCACAGTGGCAGATATGTAAATACGGCGTTTACTTACCACTTCTCACGCATTTCGGTTCGAACACACGAACACCTATACGGATTCTCCTGCACAGTGGCAGATATGTAAATACGGCGTTTACTTACCATTTCTCACGCATTAGTGTTCGAACACTCGAACACCTACATGGATTCTCTTGCAGAGTGGCAGATATGTAAATACGACGTTTACTTACCATTTCTCATGCATTAGGGTTCGAACACTCGAACACCTATACGGATTCTCCTGCACAGTGGCAGATAGGTAAATATGGCGTTTACTTACCATTTCTCACGCATTACGCTTCGAACACTCGAACACCTATACGGATTCTCCTGCACAGTGGCAGATACGTAAATACGGCGTTTACTTACCATTTCTCACGCATTAGGGTTCGAACACTCGAACACCTATACGGATTCTCCTGCACAGTGGCAGATATGTAAATACGACGTTTACTTACAATTTTTCATGCATTAGGGTTCGAACACTTGAACACCTATACGGATTCTCCTGCACAGTGGCAGATATGTAAATACGGCGTTTACTTACCATTTCTCACGCATTACGGTTCGATCACTCGAACACCTATACGGATTCTCCTGCACAGTGGCAGATAGGTAAATATGGCGTTTACTTACCATTTCTCACGCATTACGCTTCGAACACTCGAACACCTATACGGATTCTCCTGCACAATGGCAGATACGTAAATACGGCGTTTACTTACCACTTCTCACGCATTAGGGTTCGAACACTCGAACACCTATACGGATTCTCCTGCACAGTGGCAGATATGTAAATACGACGTTTATTTACAATTTTTCATGCATTAGGGTTCGAACACTTGAACACCTATACGGATTCTCCTGCACAGTGGCAGATATGTAAATACAGCGTTTACTTACCATTTCTCACGTATTAGGGTTCGAACAATCGAACACCTACACGGATTCTCCTGCACAGTGGCGGATATGTAAATACGACGTTTACTTACCATTTCTCACGCATTACGCTTCGAACACTCGAACACCTTTACGGATTCTCCTGCATAGTTGCAGATAGGTAAATACAGCGTTTACTTACTGTGACGACCCAGAATTCTTCCCTCCGCTCGAGCGGAAGAGTTGACGCTCGAGCGGACTTTTGGAGTTTCCAGCAATTGGGCAGACGGCCTGAGATTCTGGGAGTTGTGATTCTCCGCTCGAGCGGGGGAGTTTACGCTCGAGCGGACAGCTTTGTTGGTCTGCACGCTCGAGCGGAAGAGTTGACGCTCGAGCGGGCCTCTAGGTTGAGTTGTATTTCTGAGGTGTGGGTTTGCTTTGGACATTTTTATTAGTGTATTTGGAACCTTCTTATTTTATTTTGGAGTATTGGTTGTGGTGGTAATATGATGGTAAAGTAAGATTGGGCCAAAAACTTTAATTAGAATAAATTGTCGGCGACCAGCCGTCACTCTTTTATCCTTTTCTTTGTCCACACTTTGAATTTGGATGTGAGGTTAGAACCATTGGAAAGCTTATTTCCGGGGCTTCAATTTGGACACAAGAACGACCTAAAACGGAGTTCGGATGGGAGAGTTATACCTGTTCAAAGTTTCGGAATCTGTGCTGAGGGCAGGTCCGCTCGAGCGTAAAACAGTCCGCTCGAGCGGGAATTACGGGACAGCAGCTTTAAGAACGGGATTTTTGGATCATTTCATAGATTTCCTTCAACCCTCTTCTTTCCTCTTTGCCTTAGTCCGAAACCCTAACTCTCAAACCTCTGATTTCACCCATTTTTATCAATAATCCACCATGGTTTTGGCATGTAGGATGGAGAACTAAGGAGGATCAATGTTTTTACCCGATTAAAATTTGGATTGGTGAAAGTTTCTTCTCAAGCTCACCCCCTTTGCTTGATTGTTGAGGTAAGGGTTGAAGACTCTTTAATATTTACATCCATAGATAGGTTGGGGGTGTCTTCATTGTATAATGGTGCAAGTTTTCATTTATGTTATGTATATGGAAGAAATTATGAGAGTTTGGGAATTTTGGGGTTTGAACATTGGGGGTTTTATGGTTTGAAGATATTGGGAGTTAATTGATGGGTTTAAATAATGGTTTATGAGTCCTAGATGTGTAATTGATGGAAAAATAGTGTTGGGTTAATAAGTTTGATTATTTCTTGAAATCTCATTATTTCTTGAAACCCTAAGTTTCTTAAGGATGATAACCAAAGATTTAACCCAAATTGAATGTAGAATAATGAAATTGACGTATTGAATTATGTATATACAAGTTTAATTGGAATTTGGTGATACTTGGAAGTTATGTTTAAATTTAGCGAATGAACTTTGTTATAAATGTGGAATTCATGTAATAAAGTAAAGGAAAAATTAGGGAAATAATTTAGTAAGGATCTGGAAGACATGAACTCAATTGTGGGGTGTTGAAATGGGATTTAAAGATTTAGTTTAAATTATGATGAAGTGCAAAGTGATGTGTAATTGGAATAAAGAGAATTAAGTAAGAACGAAATAAGTTTATGTGATTCAATTTCTTTGTGTATTACAAATTGTGTAGGGACAACTACAGGGGCAGACCAAGCAGCCAAGCACTGTGAGTAATAGTACGAAGATATATATATTTTATTTATCATTGACAATTATTATCACTAATGCTCTGTTTCTTGTAAGTGTTACACAAACATGTTACACGAACATTATGATGATTGACAGTCAATGTGAACTTTGAAATAGTTAGCACACATCGGTATGATTCTGAACCTACTCCGTATTTTGAGTTATGGCTATTGACTATTGTCAATATACCATCCTATGAATTACCCATACTTCTGTATACGAATTGCATACAGCTATTAACACTGTAAAGTCGGTTTATAAGTTATTCCGGCCTGTTGATGTTATGGTATCTATATACATTACAGAATTGTAGTACGTATGTATTTCTGAAAGCGTGCAAGCTATATACTATGCTGTCTTGTGTTAACAGTTATCAACAACGTTTTGTTAAACTTATGTTATGTATTTTCAGTATACCATGATACGAAGTGATTGACTTTTGAAAAGCTATGATATGTTGGAAATGAACGAACGAATGTTCAGTTTTCTAAAAAGTATTTGTGGCACCCTTAGTCCGGATGGCCCTCGCCTGGGGGTAACAATACCGTGGCCTATGGCCCTCGCCCGGGGGTAACAATACCGTGGCTGTTGGTATCAACTTTGTGGTCTTTGGACCTACCTGTTGTGGTCTTCGGACCTACCTGCTGTGGTCTTTGGACCTACCTGTTGTGGTCTTCGGACCTACCTGCTGTGGTCTTCGGACCTACCTGCTGTGGTCTTTGGACCTACCTGTTGTGGTCTTCGGACCTACCTGCTGTGGTCTTTGGACCTACCTGTTGTGGTCTTCGGACCTACCTGTTGTGGTCTTTGGACCTACCTGATCCGATGGCTAATGGGTGTACCACATATGATCTTATGCAAAATCTGAATATGGAAATAATTATGAAAATGATTACGAAAATGGTTTGGAATCTGGAAATGCATAAGACTCTGTTTCTGATAAGATTATGTTTATGATATTTCTGGACCGTTAGGTCGTTCTAATATTTTCTGGTATGGAACAAAGTGCTGTACGGAACGAAGTGCTACACTTTGGTGGGAGCCACCTCTGGAATCCGTACGAGCCACCTCTTGAATCCATACATCTGTTATTTCTGTTATCATGCTTATGCGTTCGGTATCTTCTGTGATTACGCTATATGCGTTCTGTTACCCACGCTTATGCGTTTTGTTATTTCTGTTAGTTCTGCTACTTCGTTATTTCTGTTACTTCTGATATCTCTGTTACTTCTGATCCCTGGACCTATGGTCGTTCTGCATTTGTAGGCCTATGGCTGTTTGGAATTAATCACGAAATGTAGTTAATAATATGTATCTGCAACTATATGTTTTGATTAGTCAGGTTAAATATCACTATATTTATGTACTATTATCCACTGAGTTCGCTCATTCTGTATTTTGTCTGTCTGTTTCTGTAGGTAGCCAATCGGGAGTTCAGTCCCAGCCTTTAAAGCTTGTGTTCCTCTTGTCAACCTTGAGGCGTCCAGGCACCACCTGAAGCCGTTCGTTTTGTAAAGTTTTGCCGAGTTTCAATTTATGCATTAGATGTCTATTTTTGGGTTGATTGTAAATAATTCCTTCTTCATTATTATTTTTGTTATGTGCCTATTTGCGGGGGTTGAGTCGAGGCATGTGGATGTAAACCGTCTGTATAATATTTACTTAGTGTGATGTTGAGATCCTGGCATGTTAGAAGTAGCTCAATGGATGTTATTCGATGTATTTTATATTATTGCATGCTTCCGTTCAGGCCCCGTATGATATGTATATCAGGTTTAGTGTCTGTTTTCGAATGGGTCATGCCCAAACTTTTAGGGGCGGGTTTGGGGCGTGACAGGAACCTTCTGAACCTTCGTTTTAGCTTCTTGTGGGAGCTTGAACCTTTTGAACCTTCATTTTAGAGCTTCTTGAGGGAGTTTGAACCTTTTGAACCATCGTTCTAGCTTCTTGAGGAGCTTGAACCTTTTGAACCATCGTTCTAGCTTCTTGAGGGAGCTTGAACCTTTTGAACCTTCGTTTAGCTTCTTGAGGAAGCTTGAACCTTTTGAACCCTTGTTTTGACTTCTTGAGGAAGCTTGAACCTTTTTAACCCTGGTTTTTGCTTCTTGAGCTAGTTGAACCTTCTGAACCTTCGTTTTAGCTTCTTGTGGGAGCTTGAACCTTTTGAACCTTCGTTTAGCTTCTTGAGGGAGCTTGAACCTTTTGAACCTTCGTTTTAGCTTCTTGGGGGAGCCTGAACCTTTTGAGCCTTCGTTTTTAGCTTCTTGAGGGAGCTTGAACCTTTTGAACCTTCGTTTTAGCTTCTTCAGGGAGCTTGAACCTTTTGAACCCTGGTTTTTGCTTCTTGAGGTAGTTGAACCTTCTGAACTTTCGTTTTAGCTTCTTGTGGGAGCTTGAACCTTTTGAACCTTCATTTTAGCTTCTTGAGGGAGTTTGAACCTTTTGAACCATCGTTCTAGCTTCTTCAGGGAGCTTGAACCTTTTGAACCTTTGTTTTAGCTTCTTGAGGAAGCTTGAACCTTTTGAACCCTTGTTTTGGCTTCTTGAGGAAGCTTGAACCCTCTGAACCTTCGTTTTAGCTTCTTGAGGAAGCTTGAACCTTTTGAACCCTTATTTTAGCTTCTTGAGGAAGTTGATGCTTCTGAACCTTCGTTTTAGCTTCTTGGGGGAGCTTGAACCTTTTGAACCTTCGTTTTAGCTTCTTGAGGGAGCTTGAACCTTTTGAACCTTCGTTTTAGCTTCTTGGGAGAGCCTGAACCTTTTGAGCCTTCGTTTTAGCTTCGTGAGGGAGCTTGAACCTTTTGAACCTTCGTTTTAGCTTCCTGAGGGAGCTTGAACCTTTCGAACCCTGGTTTTTGCTTCTTGAGGTAGTTGAACCTTTTGAACCTTCGATTTAGCTTCTTCAGGGAGCTTGAACCTTTTGAACCCTGGTTTTTGCTTCTTGAGGTAGTTGAGCCTTCTGAACTTTCGTTTTAGCTTCTTGTGGGAGCTTGAACCTTTTGAGCCTTCATTTTAGCTTCTTGAGGGAGTTTGAACCTTTTGAACCATCGTTCTAGCTTCTTCAGGGAGCTTGAACCTTTTGAACCTTTGTTTTAGCTTCTTGAGGAAGCTTGAACCTTTTGAACCCTTGTTTTGGCTTCTTGAGGAAGCTTGAACCCTCTGAACCTTCGTTTTAGCTTCTTGAGGAAGCTTGAACCTTTTGAACCCTTATTTTAGCTTCTTGAGGAAGTTGATCCTTCTGAACCTTCGTTTTAGCTTCTTGGGGGAGCTTGAACCTTTTGAACCTTCGTTTTAGCTTCTTGAGGGAGCTTGAACCTTTTGAACCTTCGTTTTAGCTTCTTGGGAGAGCCTGAACCTTTTGAGCCTTCGTTTTAGCTTCTTGAGGGAGCTTGAACCTTTTGAACCTTCGTTTTAGCTTCCTGAGGGAGCTTGAACCTTTCGAACCCTGGTTTTTGCTTCTTGAGGTAGTTGAACCTTCTGAACCTTTGTTTTAGCTTCTTGTGGGAGCTTGAACCTTTTGAACCTTCATTTTAGCTTCTTGAGGGAGTTTGAACCTTTTGAACCATCGTTCCAGCTTCTTCAGGGAGCTTGAACCTTTTGAACCTTTGTTTTAGCTTCTTGAGGAAGCTTGAACCTTTTGAACCCTTGTTTTGGCTTCTCGAGGAAGCTTGAACCCTCTGACCCTTCGTTTTAGCTTCTTGAGGAAGCTTGAACCTTTTGAACCCTTATTTTAGCTTCTTGAGGAAGTTGATCCTTCTGAACCTTCGTTTTAGCTTCTTGGGGGAGCTTGAACCTTTTGAACCTTCGTTTTAGCTTCTTGAGGGAGCTTGAACCTTTTGAACCTTCGTTTTATCTTCTTGGGAGAGCCTGAACCTTTTGAGCCTTCGTTTTAGCTTCTTGAGGAAGCTTGAACCTTTTGAACCTTCGTTTTAGCTTCCTGAGGGAGCTTGAACCTTTCGAACCCTGGTTTTTGCTTCTTGAGGTAGTTGAACCTTCTGAACCTTTGTTTTAGCTTCTTGTGGGAGCTTGAACCTTTTGAACCTTCATTTTAGCTTCTTGAGGGAGTTTGAACCTTTTGAACCATCGTTCTAGCTTCTTGAGGGAGCTTGAACCTTTTGAAACTTCGTTTTAGCTTCTTGAGGAAGCTTGAACCTTTTGAACCCTTGTTTTGGCTTCTTGAGGAAGCTTGAACCCTCTGAACCTTCGTTTTAGCTTCTTGAGGAACCTTGAACCTTTTGAACCCTTATTTTCGCTTCTTGAGAAAGTTGATCCTTCTGAACGTTCGTTTTAGCTTCTTGGGGGAGCCTGAACCTTTTGAACCTTCGTTTTAGCTTCTTGAGGGAGCTTGAACCCTTTGAACCTTCGTTTTAGCTTCGTGGGGGAGCCTGAACCTTTTGAGCCTTCGTTTTAGCTTCTTGAGGGAGCTTGAACCTTTTGAACCTTCGTTTTAGCTTCTTGAGGGAGCTTGAACCTTTTGAACCCTGGTTTTTGCTTCTCGAGGTAGTTGAACCTTCTGAACCTTCGTTTTAGCTTCTTGTGGGAGCTTGAACATTTTGAACCTTCATTTTAGTTTCTTGAGGGAGTTTGAACCTTTTGAACCATCGTTCTAGCTTCTTGAGGGAGCTTGAACCTTTTGAACCTTCGTTTTAGCGTCTTGAGGAAGCTTGAACCTTTTGAACCCTTGTTTTGGCTTCTTGAGGAAGCTTGAACCCTCTGAACGTTCGTTTTAGCTTCTTGAGGAAGCTTGAAACTTTTGAACCCTTATTTTAGCTTTTCGAGGAAGTTGATCCTTCTGAACCTTCGTTTTAGCTTCTTGGGGGAGCCTGAACCTTTTGAACCTTCGTTTTAGCTTCTTGAGGGAGCTTGAACCTTTTGAACCTTCGTTTTAGCTTCTTGAGGGAGCTTGAACCTTTTCAACCCTGGTTTTTGCTTCTTGAGCTAGTTGAACCATCTGAACCTTCGTTTTAGCTTCTTGTGGGAGCTTGAACCTTTTGAACCTTCATTTTAGCTTCATGAGGGAGTTTGAACCTTTTGAACCATCGTTCTAGCTTCTTGAGGGAGTTTGAACCTTTTGAACCATCGTTCTAGCTTCTTGAGGGAGCTTGAACCTTTTGAACATTCGTTTTAGCTTCTTGAGGAAGCTTGAACCTTTTGAACCCTTATTTTAGCTTCTTGAGGAAGTTGATCCTTCTGAACCTTCGTTTTAGCTTCTTGGGGGAGCCTGAACCTTTTGAACCTTCGTTTTAGCTTCTTGAGGGAGCTTGAACCTTTTGAACCTTCGTTTTAGCTTCTTGGGGGAGCCTGAACCTTTTGAGCCTTCATTTTAGCTTCTTGAGGGAGCTTGAACCTTTTGAACCTTCGTTTTAGCTTCTTGAGGGAGCTTGAACCTTTTGAACCCTGGTTTTTGCTTCTTGAGGTAGTTGAACCTTCTGAACTTTCGTTTTAGCTTCTTGTGGGAGCTTGAACCTTTTGAACCTTCATTTTAGCTTCTTGAGGGAGTTTGAACCTTTTGAACCATCGTTCTAGCTTCTTGAGGGAGCTTGAACCTTTTGAACCTTCATTTTAGCTTCTTGAGGGAGTTTGAACCTTTTTAACCATCGTTCTAGCTTCTTGTGGGAGCTTGAACCTTTTGAACCTTCATTTTAGCTTCTTGAGGGAGTTTGAACCTTTTGAACCATCGTTCTAGCTTCTTGAGGGAGCTTGAACCTTTTGAACCTTCGTTTTAGCTTCTTGAGGAAGCTTGAACCTTTTGAACCCTTGTTTTGGCTTCTTGAGGAAGGTTGAACCCTCTGAACCTTCGTTTTAGGTTCTTGAGGAAGCTTGAACCTTTTGAACCCTTATTTTCACTTCTTGAGGAAGTTGATCCTTCTGAACCTTCGTTTTAGCTTCTTGGGGGAGCCTGGACCTTTTGAACCTTCGTTTTAGCTTCTTGAGGGAGCATGAACCCTTTGAAACTTCGTTTTAGCTTCGTGGGGGAGCCTGAACCTTTTGAGCCTTCGTTTTAGCTTCTTGAGGGAGCTTGAACCTTTTGAACCTTCGTTTTAGCTTCTTGAGGGAGCTTGAACCTTTTGAACCCTGGTTGTTGCTTCTTGAGGTAGTTGAACCTTCTGAACCTTCGTTTTAGCTTCTTGTGGGAGCTTGAACCTTTTGAACCTTCATTTTAGTTTCTTGAGGGAGTTTGAACCTTTTGAACCATCGTTCTAGCTTCTTGAGGGAGCTTGAACCTTTTGAACCTTCGTTTTAGCTTCTTGAGGAAGCTTGAACCTTTTGAACACTTGTTTTGGCTTCTTGAGGAAGTTGATCCTTCTGAACCTTCGTTTTAGCTTCTTGGGGGAGCCTGAACCTTTTGAACCTTCGTTTTAGCTTCTTGAGGGAGCTTGAACCTTTTGAACCTTCGTTTTAGCTTCTTGAGGGAGCTTGAACCTTTTGAACCTTCGTTTTAGCTTCTTGGGGGAGCCTGAACCTTTTGAGCCTTCGTTTTAGCTTCTTGGGGGAGCTTGAACCTTTTAAACCTTCGTTTTAGCTTCCTGAGGGAGCTTGAACCTTTCGAACCCTGGTTTTTGCTTCTTGAGGTAGTTGAACCTTCTGAACCTTTGTTTTAGCTTCTTGTGGGAGCTTGAACCTTTTGAACCTTCATTTTAGTTTCTTGAGGGAGTTTGAACCTTTTGAACAATCGTTCTAGCTTCTTGAGGGAGCGTGAACCTTTTGAACCTTCGTTTTAGCTTCTTGAGGAAGCTTGAACCTTTTGAACCCTTGTTTTGGCTTCTTGAGTAAGCTTGAACCCTCTGAACCTTCGTTTAAGCTTCTTGAGGAAGCTTGAACCTTTTGAACACTTATTTTCGCTTCTTGAGGAAGTTGATCCTTCGGAACCTTCGTTGTAGCTTCTTGGGAGAGCCTGAACCTTTTGAACCTTCGTTTTAGCTTCTTGAGGGAGCTTGAACCCTTTGAACCTTCGTTTTAGCTTCGTGGGGGAGCCTGAACCTTTTAAGCCTTCGTTTTAGCTTCTTGAGGGAGCTTGAACCTTTTGAACCTTCGTTTTAGCTTCTTGAGGGAGCTTGAACCTTTTGAACCCTGGTTTTTGCTTCTTGAGGTAGTTGAACCTTCTGAACCTTCGTTTTAGCTTCTTGTGGGAGCTTGAACCTTTTGAACCTTCATTTTAGTTTCTTGAGGGAGTTTGAACCTTTTGAACCATCGTTCTAGCTTCTTGAGGGAGCTTGAACCTTTTGAACCTTCGTTTTAGCTTCTTGAGGAAGCTTGAACCTTTTGAACCCTTATTTTAGCTTCTTGAGGAAGTTGATCCTTCTGAACCTTCGTTTTAGCTTGTTGGGGGAGCCTGAACCTTTTGAACCTTCGTTTTAGCTTCTTGACGGAGCTTGAACCTTTTGAACCTTCGTTTTAGCTTCTTGGGGGAGCCTGAACCTTTTGAGCCTTCGTTTTAGCTTCTTGCGCGAGCTTGAACCTTTTGAACCTTCGTTTTAGCTTCTTGGGGGAGCCTGAACCTTTTGAGCCTTCGTTTTAGCTTCTTGCGCGAGCTTGAACCTTTTGAACCTTCGTTTTAGCTTCCTGAGGGCGCTTGAACCTTTTGAACCCTGGTTTTTGCTTCTTGAGGTAGTTGCACCTTCTAAACCTTCGTTTTAGCTTCTTGTGGGAGCTTGAACCTTTTGAACCTTCATTTTAGCTTCTTGAGAGAGTTTGAACCTTTTGAACCATCGTTCTAGCTTCTTGAGGGAGCTTGAACCTTTTGAACCTTCGTTTTAGCTTCTTGAGGAAGCTTGAACCTTTTGAACCCTTGTTTTGGCTTCTTGAGGAAGCTTGAACCCTCTGAACCTTCGTTTTAGGTTCTTGAGGAAGCTTGAACCTTTTGAAACATTATTTTCGCTTCTTGAGGAAGCTGATCCTTCTGAACCTTCGTTTTAGCTTCTTGGGGGAGCCTGAACCTTTTGAACCTTCATTTTAGCTTCTTGAGGGAGCTTGAACCCTTTGAACCTTCGTTTTAGCTTCGTGGGGGAGCCTGAACCTTTTGAGCCTTCGTTTTAGCTTCTTGAGGGAGCTTGAACCTTTTGAACCTTCGTTTTAGCTTCTTGAGGGAGCTTGAACCTTTTGCACCCTGGTTTTTGCTTCTTGAGGTAGTTGAACCTTCGTTTTAGCTTCTTGTGGGAGCTTGAACCTTTTGAACCTTCATTTTAGCCTCTTGAGGGAGTTTGAACCTTTTGAACCATCGTTCTAGCTTCTTGAGGGAGCTTGAACCTTTTGAACCTTCGTTTTAGCTTCTTGAGGAAGCTTGAACCTTTTGAACCCTTGTTTTGGCTTCTGGAGGAAGCTTGAACCCTCTGAACCTTCGTTTTAGCTTCTTGAGGAAGCTTGAACCTTTTGAACCCTTATTTTCGCTTCTTGAGGAAGTTGATCCTTCTGATCCTTCGTTTTAGCTTTTTGGGGGAGCCTGAACCTTTTGAACCTTCGTTTTAGCTTCTTGAGGGAGCTTGAACCCTTTGAACCTTCGTTTTAGCTTCGTGGGGGAGCCTGAACCTTTTGAGCCTTCGTTTTAGCTTCTTGAGGGAGCTTGAACCTTTTGAACCTTCGTTTTAGCTTCTTGTGGGAGCTTGAACCTTTTGAACCTTCATTTTAGCCTCTTGAGGGAGTTTGAACCTTTTGAACCATCGTTCTAGCTTCTTGAGGGAGCTTGAACCTTTTGAACCTTCGTTTTAGCTTCTTGAGGAAGCTTGAACCTTTTGAACCCTTGTTTTGGCTTCTTGAGGAAGCTTGAACCCTCTGACCCTTCGTTTTAGCTTCTTGAGGAAGCTTGAACCTTTTGAACCCTTATTTTCGCTTCTTGAGGAAGTTGATCCTTCTGATCCTTCGTTTTAGCTTTTTGGGGGAGCCTGAACCTTTTGAACCTTCGTTTTAGCTTCTTGAGGGAGCTTGAACCCTTTGAACCTTCGTTTTAGCTTCGTGGGGGAGCCTGAACCTTTTGAGCCTTCGTTTTAGCTTCTTGAGGGAGCTTGAACCTTTTGAACCTTCGTTTTAGCTTCTTGAGGGAGCTGGAACCTTTTGAACCCTGGATTTTGCTTCTTGAGGTAGTTGAACCTTCTGAACCTTCGTTTTAGCTTCTTGTGGGAGCTTGAAACTTTTGAACCTTCATTTTAGTTTCTTGAGGGAGTTTGAACCTTTTGAACCATCGGTCTAGCTTCTTGAGGGAGCTTGAACCTTTTGAACCTTCGTTTTGGCTTCTTGAGGAAGCTTGAACCTTTTGAACCCTTGTTTTGGCTTCTTGAGGAAGCTTGAACCCTCTGAACTTTCGTTTTAGCTTCTTGAGGAAGCTTGAACCTTTTGAACCCTTATTTTAGCTTCTTGAGGAAGTTGATCCTTCTGAACCTTCGTTTTAGCTTCTTGGGGGAGCCTGAACCTTTTGAACCTTCGTTTTAGCTTCTTAAGGGAGCTTGAACCTTTTGAACCTTCGTTTTAGCTTCTTGGGGGAGCCTGAACCTTTTGAGCCTTCGTTTTAGCTTCTTGAGGGAGCTTGAACCTTTTGAACCTTCGTTTTAGCTTCCTGAGGGAGCTTGAACCTTTTGAACCCTGGTTTTTGCTTCTTGAGGTAGTTGAACCTTCTGAACCTTCGTTTTAGCTTCTTGTGGGAGCTTGAACCTTTTGAACCTTCATTTTAGCTTCTTGAGGGAGTTTGAACCTTTTGAACCATCGTTCCAGCTTCTTGAAGGAGCTTGAAACTTTTGAACCTTCGTTTTAGCTTCTTGAGGAAGCTTGAACCTTTTGAACACTTGTTTTGGCTTCTTGGGGAAGCTTGAACCCTCTGAACCTTCGTTTTAGCTTCTTGAGGAAGCTTGAAGCTTTTGAACCCTTATTTTCGCTTCTTGAGGAAGATGATCCTTCTGAACCTTCGTTTTAGCTTCTTGGGGGAGCCTGAACCTTTTAAACCTTCGTTTTAGCTTCTTGAGGGAGCTTGAACCCTTTGAGCCTTCGTTTTAGCTTCGTGGGGGAGCCTGAACCTTTTGAGCCTTCGTTTTAGCTTCTTGAGGGAGCTTGAACCTTTTGAACCTTCGTTTTAGCTTCATGAGGGAGCTTGAACCTTTTGAACCCTGGTTTTTGCTTCTTGAGGTAGTTGAACCTTCTGAACCTTCGTTTTAGCTTCTTGTGGGAGCTTGAACCTTTTGCACCTTCATTTTAGTTTCTTGAGGGAGTTTGAACCTTTTGAACCATCGTTCTAGCTTCTTGAGGGAGCTTGAACCTTTTGAACCTTCGTTTTAGCTTCTTGAGGAAGCTTGAACCTTTTGAACCCTTGTTTTGGCTTCTTGAGGAAGCTTGAACCCTCTAAACCTTCGTTTTAGCTTCTTGAGGAAGCTTGAACCTTTTGAACCCTTATTTTAGCTTCTTGAGGAAGTTGATCCTTCTGAACCTTCGTTTTAGCTTCTTGGGGGAGCCTGAACCTTTTGAACCTTCGTTTTAGCTTCTTGAGGGAACGTGAACCTTTTGAACCTTCGTTTTAGCTTCTTGGGGGAGCCTGAACCTTTTGAGCCTTCGTTTTAGCTTCTTGAGGGAGCTTGAACCTTTTGAACCTTCGTTTTAGCTTCTTGAGGGAGCTTGAACCTTTTGAACCTTCTTTTTTGCTTCCTGAGGGAGCTTGAACCTTTCGAACCCTGGTTTTTGCTTCTTGAGGTAGTTGAACCTTCTGAACCTTCGTTTTAGCTTCTTGTGGGAGCTTGAACCTTTTGAACCTTCATTTTAGCTTCTTGAGGGACTTCGAACCTTTTGAACCATCGTTCTAGCTTCTTGAGGGAGCTTGAACCTTTTGAACCCTTGTTTTAGCTTCTTGAGGAAGCTTGAACCTTTTGAACCCTGGTTTTGGCTTCTTGAGGAAGCTTGAACCCTCTGAACCTTCGTTTTAGCTTCTTGAGGAAGCTTGAACCTTTTGAACCCTTATTTTAGCTTCTTGAGGAAGTTGATCCTTCTGAACCTTCGTTTTAGCTTCTTGGGGGAGCCTGAACCTTTTGAACCTTCGTTTTCGCTTCTTGAGGGAGCTTGAACCTTTTGAACCTTCGTTTTAGCATCTTGGGGGAGCCTGAACCTTTTGAGCCTTCGTTTTAGCTTCTTGAGGGACCTTGAACCTTTTGAACCTTCGTTTTTGCTTCCTGAGGGAGCTTGAACCTTTCGAACCCTGGTTTTTGCTTCTTGAGGTAGTTGAACCTTCTGAACCTTCGTTTTAGCTTCTTGTGGGAGCTTGAACCTTTTGAACCTTCATTTTAGCTTCTTGAGGGACTTCGAACCTTTTGAACCATCGTTCTAGCTTCTTGAGGGAGCTTGAACCTTTTGAACCCTTGTTTTAGCTTCTTGAGGAAGCTTGAACCTTTTGAACCCTTGTTTTGGCTTCTTGAGGAAGCTTGAACCCTCTGAACCTTCGTTTTAGCTTCTTGAGGAAGCCTGAACCTTTTGAACCCTTATTTCCGCTTCTTGAGGAAGTTGATCCTTCTGAACCTTCGTTTTAGCTTCTTGGGGGAGCCTAAACCTTTTGAACCTTCGTTTTAGCTTCTTGAGGGAGCTTGAACCCTTTGAACCTTCGTTTTAGCTTCGTGGGGGAGCCTGAACCTTTTGAGCCTTCGTTTTAGCTTCTTGAGGGAGCTTGAACCTTTTGAACCTTCGTTTTAGCTTCTTGAGGGAGCTTGAACCTTTTGAACCCTGGTTTTTGCTTCTTGAGGTAGTTGAACCTTCTGAACCTTCGTTTTAGCTTCTTGTGGGAGCTTGAACCTTTTGAACCTTCATTTTAGCTTCTTGAGGGAGTTTGAACCTTTTGAACCATCGTTCTAGCTTCTTGAGGGAGCTTGAACCTTTTGAACCTTCGTTTTAGCTTCTTGAGGAAGCTTGAACCTTTTGAACACTTGTTTTGGCTTCTTGGGGAAGCTTGAACCCTCTGAACCTTCGTTTTAGCTTCTTGAGGGAGCTTGAACCTTTTGAACCCTTATTTTCGCTTCTTGAGGTAGATGATCCGTCTGAACCTTCTAAAACGAAGGTTCAGAAGGATCATCTTCCTCAAGAAGCGAAAATAAGGGTTCAAAAGGTTCAAGATCCCTCAATAAGCTAAAACGAAGGTTCAAAAAGTTCAAGCTCCCTCAAGAAGCTAGAACGATGGTTCAAAAGGTTCAAACTCCCTCAAGAAGGTGAAATGAAGGTTCAAAAGGTTCAAGATCCCACACGAAGCTAAAACGAAGGTTCAGAAGGTTCAACTACCTCAAGAAGCAAAAACCAGGGTTCAAAAGGTTCAAGCTCCCCCAAGAAGCTAAAACGAAGGTTCAAAAGGTTCAAGCCCCCTCAGGAAGCTAAAACGAAGGCTCAAAAGGTTCAGGCTCCCCCAAGAAGCTAAAACGAAGGATCAAAAGGTTCAAGCTCCCTCAAGAAGCTAAAACGAAGGTTCAAAAGGTTCACGCTTCCTCAATAAGCTAAAACGAAGGTTCAAAAGGTTCACGCTTCCTCAATAAGCCAAAACAAGGGTTCAAAAGGTTCAGGCTCCCCCAAGAAGCTAAAACGAAGGTTCAGAAGGATCAACTTCCTCAAGAAGCTAAAATAAGGGTTCAAAAGGTTCAAGCTTCCTCAAGAAGCTAAAACGAAGGTTCAGAGAGATCAAGCTACCTCAAGAAGCCAAAACAAGGGTTCAAAAGGTTCAAGCTTCCTCAATAAGCTAAAACGAAGGTTCGAAAGGTTCAAGCTCCCTCAAGAAGCCAGAACGATGGTTCAAAAGGTTCAAACTCCCTCCAGAAGCTAAAATGAAGGTTCAAAAGGTTCAAGCTCCCACAAGAAGCTAAAACGAAGGTTCAGAAGGTTCAACTACCTCAAGAAGCAAAAACCAGGGTTCAAAAGTTTCAAGCTCCCTCAAGAAGCTAAAACGAAGGTTCAAAAGGTTCAAGCTCCCTCAAGAAGCTAAAACGAAGGCTCAAAAGGTTCAGGCTCCCCCAAAAAGCTAAAACGACGGTTGAAAAGGTTCAAGCTCCCACAAGAAGCTAAAACGAAGGTTCAGAGGGTTCAAGCTTCCTCAAGAAGCCAAAACGAAGGTTCAGAGGGTTCAAGCTTCCTCAAGAAGGCAAAACAACGGTTCAAAAGGTTCAAGCTTCCTCAAGAAGCTAACACGAAGGTTGAAAAGGTTCAAGCTCCCTCAAGAAGCTAGAACGATGGTTCAAAAGGTTCAAACTCCCTCAAGAAGCTAAAATGAAGGTTCAAAAGGTTCAAGCTCCCACAAGAGGCTAAAACGAAGGTTCAGAAGGTTCAACTACCTCAAGAAGCAAAAACCAGGGTTCAAAAGGTTCAAGCTCCCACAAGAAGCTAAAACGAAGGTTCAGAAGGTTCAACTACCTCAAGAAGCAAAAACCGGGGTTCAAAAGGTTCAAGCTCCCTCAAGAAGCTAAAACGAAGGTTCAAAAGGTTCAAGCTCCCTCAAGAAGCTAAAACGAAGGCTCAAAAGGTTCAGGCTCCCTCAAGAAGCTAAAACGAAGGTTCAAAAGGTTCAGGCTCTCCCAAGAAGCTAAAACGAAGGTTCAGAAGGATCAACTTCCTCAAGAAGCTAAAATAAGGGTTCAAAAGGTTCAAGCTTCCTCAAGAAGCGAAGACGAAGGTTCAGAGGGTTCAAGCTTCCTCAAGAAGCCAAAACAAGGGTTCAAAAGGTTCACGCTTCCTCAATAAGCTAAAACGAAGGTTCAAAAGGTTCAAGCTCCCTCAAGAAGCTAAAACGAAGGGTCAAAAGGTTCTGGCTCCCCCAAGAAGCTAAAACGAAGGTTTAGAAGGTTCAAGCTCCCTCAAGAAGCTAAAACGAAGGTTCAAAAGGTTCAGGCTCCCCCAAGAAGCTAAAACGAAGGTTCAGAAGGATCAACTTCCTCAAGAAGCTAAAATAAGGGTTCAAAAGGTTCAAGCTTCCTCAAGAAGCTAAAACGAAGGTTCAGAGGATTCAAGCTTCCTCAAGAAGGCAAAACAACGGTTCAAAAGGTTCAAGCTTCCTCAAGAAGCTAACACGAAGGTTGAAAAGGTTCAAGCTCCCTCAAGAAGCTAGAACGATGGTTCAAAAGGTTCAAACTCCCTCAAGAAGCTAAAATGAAGGTTCAAAAGGTTCAAGCTCCCACAAGAGGCTAAAACGAAGGTTCAGAAGGTTCAACTACCTCAAGAAGCAAAAACCAGGGTTCAAAAGGTGCAAGCTCCCTCAAGAAGCTAAAACGAAGGTTCAAAAGGTTCAAGCTCCCTCAAGAAGCTAAAACGAAGGCTCAAAAGGTTCAGGCTCCCCCAAGAAGCTAAAACGACGGTTCAAAAGGTTCAAGCTCCTTCAAAAAGCTAAAACGAAGGTTCAAAAGGTTCAGGCTCCCCCAAGAAGCTAAAACGAAGGTTCAGAAGGATCAACTTCCTCAAGAAGATAAAATAAGGGTTCAAAAGGTTCAAGCTTCCTCAAGAAGCTAAAACGAAGGTTCAGAGGGATCAAGCTTCCTCAAGAAGCCAAAACAAGGGTTCAAAAGGTTCAAGCTTCCTCAATAAGCTAAAACGAAGATGCACAAGGTTCAAGCTCCCTCAAGAAGCTAGAACGATGGTTCAAAAGGTTCAAACTCCCTCAAGAAGCTAAAATGAACGTTCAAAAGGTTCAAGCTCCCACAAGAAGCTAAAACGGAGGTTCAGAAGGTTCAACTACCTCAAGAAGCAAAAACCAGGGTTCAAAAGGTTCAAGCTCCCTCAAGAAGCTAAAACGAAGGTTCAAAAGGTTCAAGCTCCCTCAAGAAGCTAAAACGAAAGCTCAAAAGGTTCAGGCTCCCCCAAGAAGCTAAAACGACGGTTCAAAAGGTTCAAGCTCCCTCAAGAAGCTAAAACGAAGGTTCAAAAGGTTCAGGCTCCCCCAAGAAGCTAAAACGAAGGTTCAGAAGGATCAACTTCCTCGAGAAGCGAAAATAAGGGTTCAAAAGTTTCAAGCTTCCTCAAGAAGCTAAAACGAAGGTTCAGAGGGTTCAAGCTTCCTGAAGATGCCAAAACAAGGGTTCAAAAGGTTCAAGCTTCCTCAAGAAGCTAAAACGAAGGTTCACAAGGTTCAAGCTCCCTCAAGCAGCTAGAACGATGGTTCAAAAGGTTCAAACTCCCTCAAGAAGCTAAAATGAAGGTTCAAAAGGTTCAAGCTCCCACAAGAGGCTAAAACGAAGGTTCAGAAGGTTCAACTACCTCAAGAAGCAAAAACCAGGGTTCAAAAGGTTCAAGCTCCCACAAGAAGCTAAAACGAAGGTTCAGAAGGTTCAACTACCTCAAGAAGCAAAAACCAGGGTTCAAAAGGTTCAAGCTCCCTCAAGAAGCTAAAACGAAGGTTCAAAAGGTTCAAGCTCCCTCAAGAAGCTAAAACGAAGGCTCAAAAGGTTCAGGCTCCCCCAAGAAGCTAAAACGAAGGTTCAAAAGGTTCAAGCTCCCTCAAGAAGCTAAAACGAAGGTTCAAAAGGTTCAGGCTCCCCCAAGAAGCTAAAACGAAGCTTCAGAACGATCAACTTCCTCAAGAAGCTAAAATAAGGGTTCAAAAGGTTCAAGCTTCCTCAAGAAGCGAAGACGAAGGTTCAGAGGGTTCAAGCTTCCTCAAGAAGCCAAAACAAGGGTTCAAAAGGTTCACGCTTCCTCAATAAGCTAAAACGAAGGTTCAAAAGGTTCAAGCTCCCTCAAGAAGCTAAAACGAAGGCTCAAAAGGTTCTGGCTCCCCCAAGAAGCTAAAACGAAGGTTCAGAAGGTTCAAGCTCCCTCAAGAAGCTAAAACGAAGGTTCAAAAGGATCAACTTCCTCAAGAAGCTAAAATAAGGGTTCAAAAGGTTCAAGCTTCCTTAAGAAGCTAAAACGAAGGTTCAGAGGGTTCAAGCTTCCTCAAGAAGGCAAAACAACGGTTCAAAAGATTCAAGCTTCCTCAAGAAGCTAACACGAAGGTTGAAAAGGTTCAAGCTCCCTCAAGAAGCTAGAACGATGGTTCAAAAGGTTCAAACTCCCTCAAGAAGCTAAAATGAAGGTTCAAAAGGTTCAAGCTCCCACAAGAGGCTAAAACGAAGGTTCAGAAGGTTCAACTACCTCAAGAAGCAAAAACCAGGGTTCAAAAGGTTCAAGCTCCCTCAAGAAGCTAAAACGAAGGTTCAAAAGGTTCAAGCTCCCTCAAGAAGCTAAAACGAAGGCTCAAAAGGTTCAGGCTCCCCCAAGAAGCTAAAACGACGGTTCAAAAGGTTCAAGCTCCCTCAAGAAGCTAAAACGAAGGTTCAAAAGGTTCAGGCTCCCCCAAGAAGCTAAAACGAAGGTTCAGAAGGATCAACTTCCTCAAGAAGATAAAATAAGGGTTCAAAAGGTTCAAGCTTCCTCAAGAAGCTAAAACGAAGGTTCAGAGGGATCAAGCTTCCTCAAGAAGCCAAAACAAGGGTTCAAAAGGTTCAAGCTTCCTCAATAAGCTAAAACGAAGATGCACAAGGTTCAAGCTCCCTCAAGAAGCTAGAACGATGGTTCAAAAGGTTCAAACTCCCTCAAGAAGCTAAAATGAAGGTTCAAAAGGTTCAAGCTCCCACAAGAAGCTAAAACGGAGGTTCAGAAGGTTCAACTACCTCAAGAAGCAAAAACCAGGGTTCAAAAGGTTCAAGCTCCCTCAAGAAGCTAAAACGAAGGTTCAAAAGGTTCAAGCTCCCTCAAGAAGCTAAAACGAAAGCTCAAAAGGTTCAGGCTCCCCTAAGAAGCTAAAACGACGGTTCAAAAGGTTCAAGCTCCCTCAAGAAGCTAAAACGAAGGTTCAAAAGGTTCAGGCTCCCCCAAGAAGCTAAAACGAAGGTTCAGAAGGATCAACTTCCTCGAGAAGCGAAAATAAGGGTTCAAAAGTTTCAAGCTTCCTCAAGAAGCTAAAACGAAGGTTCAGAGGGTTCAGGCTTCCTGAAGATGCCAAAACAAGGGTTCAAAAGGTTCAAGCTTCCTCAAGAAGCTAAAACGAAGGTTCACAAGGTTCAAGCTCCCTCAAGCAGCTAGAACGATGGTTCAAAAGCTTCAAACTCCCTCAAGAAGCTAAAATGAAGGTTCAAAAGGTTCAAGCTCCCACAAGAGGCTAAAACGAAGGTTCAGAAGGTTCAACTACCTCAAGAAGCAAAAACCAGGGTTCAAAAGGTTCAAGCTCCCACAAAAAGCTAAAACGAAGGTTCAGAAGGTTCAACTACCTCAAGAAGCAAAAACCAGGGTTCAAAAGGTTCAAGCTCCCTCAAGAAGCTAAAACGAAGGTTCAAAAGGTTCAAGCTCCCTCAAGACGCTAAAACGAAGGCTCAAAAGGTTCAGGCTCCCCCAAGAAGCTAAAACGAAGGTTCAAAAGGTTCAAGCTCCCTCAAGAAGCTAAAACGAAGGTTCAAAAGGTTCAGGCTCCCCCAAGAAGCTAAAACGAAGCTTCAGAACGATCAACTTCCTCAAGAAGCTAAAATAAGGGTTCAAAAGTTTCAAGCTTCCTCAAGAAGCGAAGACGAAGGTTCAGAGGGTTCAAGCTTCCTCAAGAAGCCAAAACAAGGGTTCAAAAGGTTCACGCTTCCTCAATAAGCTAAAACGAAGGTTCAAAAGGTTCAAGCTCCCTCAAGAAGCTAAAACGAAGGCTCAAAAGGTTCAGGCTCCCCCAAGAAGCTAAAACGAAGGTTCAAAAGGTTCAAGCTCCCTCAAGAAGCTAAAACGAAGGTTCAAAAGGTTCAGGCTCCCCCAAGAAGCTAAAACGAAGGTTCAGAAGGATCAACTTCCTCAAGAAGCTAAAATAAGGGTTCAAAAGGTTCAAGCTTCCTCAAGAAGCTAAAACGAAGGTTCAGAGGGATCAAGCTACCTCAAGAAGCCAAAACAAGTGTTCAAAAGGTTCAAGCTTCCTCAATAAGCTAAAACGAAGGTTCGAAAGGTTCAATCTCCCTCAAGAAGCTAGAACGATGGTTCAAAAGGTTCAAACTCCCTCAAGAAGCTAAAATGAAGGTTCAAAAGGTTCAAGCTCCCACAAGAAGCTAAAACGAAGGTTCAGAAGGTTCAACTACCTCAAGAAGCAAAAACCAGGGTTCAAAAGTTTCAAGCTCCCTCAAGAAGCTAAAACGAACGTTCAAAAGGTTCAAGCTCCTTCAAGAAGCTAAAACGAAGGCTCAAAAGGTTCGGGCTCCCCCAAGAAGCTAAAACGACGGTTCAAAAGGTTCAAGCTCCCTCAAGAAGCTAAAACGAAGGTTCAAAAGGTTCAGGCTCCCCCAAGAAGCTAAAACGAAGGTTCAAAAGGATCAACTTCCTCAAGAAGCTAAAATAAGGGTTCAAAAGGTTCAAGCTTCCTCAAGAAGCTAAAACGAAGGTTCAGAGGGATCAAGCTTCCTCAAGAAGCCAAAACAAGGGTTCAAAAGGTTCAAGCTTCCTCAATAAGCTAAAACGAAGGTTCAAAAGGTTCAAGCTCCCTCAAGAAGCTAGAACGATGGTTCAAAAGGTTCAAACTCCCTCAAGAAGCTAAAATGAAGGTTCAAAAGGTTCAAGCTCCCACAAGAAGCGAAAACGAAGGTTCAGAAGGCTCAACTACCTCAAGAAGCAAAAACCAGGGTTCAAAAGGTTCAAGCTCCCTCAAGAAGCTAAAACGAAGGTTCAAAAGGTTCAAGCTCCCTCAAGAAGCTAAAACGAATGCTCAAAAGGTTCAGGCTCCCCCAAGAAGCTAAAACGACGGTTCAAAAGGTTCAAGCTCCCTCGAGAAGCTAAAACAAAGGTTCAAAAGGTTCAGGCTCCCCCAAGAAGCTAAAACGAAGGTTCAGAAGGATCAACTTCCTCAAGAAGCGAAAATAAGGGTTCAAAAGTTTCACGCTTCCTCAAGAACCAAAAACGAAGGTTCAGAGGGTTCAAGCTTCCTGATGATGCCAAAACAAGGGTTCAAAAGGTTCAAGCTTCCTCAAGAAGCTAAAACGAAGGTTCACAAGGTTCAAGCTCCCTCAAAAAGCTAAAACGATGGTTCAAAAGGTTCAAACTCCCTCAAGAAGCTAAAATGAAGGTTCAAAAGGTTCAAGCTCCCACAAGAAGCTAAAACGAAGGTTCAGAAGGTTCAACTACCTCAAGAAGCAAAAACTAGGGTTCAAAAGGTTCAAGCTCCCTCAAGAAGCTAAAACGAAGGTTCAAAAGGTTCAAGCTCCCTCAAGAAGCTAAAACGAAGGCTCAAAAGGTTCAGGCTCCCCCAAGAAGCTAAAACGACGGTTCAAAAGGTTCAAGCTCCCTCAAGAAGCTAAAACGAAGGTTCAAAAGGTTCAGGCTCCCCCAAGAAGCTAAAACGAAGGTTCAGAAGGATCAACTTCCTCAAGAAGATAAAATAAGGGTTCAAAAGGTTCAAGCTTCCTCAAAAAGCTAAAACGAAGGTTCAGAGGGATCAAGCTTCCTCAAGAAGCCAAAACAAGGGTTCAAAAGGTTCAAGCTTCCTCAATAAGCTAAAACGAAGGTGCAAAAGGTTCAAGCTCCCTCAAGAAGCTAGAACGATGGTTCAAAAGGTTCAAACTCCCTCAAGAAGCTAAAATGAAGGTTCAAAAGGTTCAAGCTCCCACAAGAAGCTAAAACGAAGGTTCAGAAGGTTCAACTACCTCAAGAAGCAAAAACCAGGGTTCAAAAGGTTCAAGCTCCCTCAAGAAGCTAAAACGAAGGTTCAAAAGGTTCAACCTCCCTCAACAAGCTAAAACGAAGGTTCACAAGGTTCAAGCTCGCTCAAGAAGCTAGAACGATGGTTCAAAAGGTTCAAACTCCCTCAAGAAGCTAAAATGAAGGTTCAAAAGGTTCAAGCTCCCACAAGAGGTTAAAACGAAGGTTTAGAAGGTTCAACTACCTCAAGAAGCAAAAACCAGGGTTCAAAAGGTTCAAGCTCCCACAAGAAGCTAAAACGAAGGTTCAGACGGTTCAACTACCTCAAGAAGCAAAAGCCAGGGTTCAAAAGGTTCAAGCTCCCTCAAGTAGCTAAAACGAAGGTTCAAAAGGTTCAAGCTCCCTCAACAAGCTAAAACGAAGGCTCAAAAGGTTCAGGCTCCCCCAAGAAGCTAAAATGACGGTTCAAAAGGTTCAAGCTCCCTCAAGAAGCTAAAACGAAGGTTCAAAAGGTTCAGGCTCCCCCAAGAAGCTAAAACGAAGGTTCAGAAGGATCAACTTCCTCAAGAAGCTAAAATAAGGGTTCAAAAGGTTCAAGCTTCCTCAAGAAGCTAAAACGAAGGTTCAGAGGGATCAAGCTACCTCAAGAAGCCAAAACAAGGGTTCAAAAGGTTCAAGCTTCCTCAATAAGCTAAAACGAAGGTTCGAAAGGTTCAAGCTCCCTCAAGAAGCTAGAACGATGGCTCAAAAGGTTCAAACTCCCTCAAGAAGCTAAAATGAAGGTTCAAAAGGTTCAAGCTCCCAAAAGAAGCTAAAACGAAGGTTCAGAAGGTTCAACTACCTCAAGAAGCAAAAACCAGGGTTCAAAAGTTTCAAGCTCCCTCAAGAAGCTAAAACGAAGGTTCAAAAGGTTCAAGCTCCTTCAAGAAGCTAAAACGAAGTCTCAAAAGGTTCGGGCTCCCCCAAGAAGCTAAAAGGACGGTTCAAAAGGTTCAAGCTCCCTCAAGAAGCTAAAACGAAGGTTCAAAAGGTTCAGGCTCCCCCAAGAAGCTAAAACGAAGGTTCAGAAGGATCAACTTCCTCAAGAAGCTAAAATAAGGGTTCAAAAGGTTCAAGCTTCCTCAAGAAGCTAAAACGAAGGTTCAGAGGGATCAAGCTTCCTCAAGAAGCCAAAACAAGGGTTCAAAAGGTTCAAGCTTCCTCAAGAAGCTAAAACGAAGGGTCAAAAGGTTCAAGCTCCCTCAAGAAGCTAGAACGATGGTTCAAAAGGTTCAAACTCCCTCAAGAAGCTAAAATGAAGGTTCAAAAGGTTCAAGCTCCCAAAAGAAGCTAAAACGAAGGTTCAGAAGGTTCAACTACCTCAAGAAGCAAAAACCAGGGTTCAAAAGTTTCAAGCTCCCTCAAGAAGCTAAAACGAAGGTTCAAAAGGTTCAATCTCCTTCAAGAAGCTAAAACGAAGGCTCAAAAGGTTCGGGCTCCCCCAAGAAGCTAAAAGGACGGTTCAAAAGGTTCAAGCTCCCTCAAGAAGCTAAAACGAAGGTTCAAAAGGTTCAGGCTCCCCCAAGAAGCTAAAACGAAGGTTCAGAAGGATCAACTTCCTCAAGAAGCTAAAATAAGGGTTCAAAAGGTTCAAGCTTCCTCAAGAAGCTAAAACGAAGGTTCAGAGGGATCAAGCTTCCTCAAGAAGCCAAAACAAGGGTTCAAAAGGTTCAAGCTTCCTCAATAAGCTAAAACGAAGTTTCAAAAGGTTCAAGCTCCCTCAAGAAGCAAGAACGATGGTTCAAAAGGTTCAAACTCCCTCAAGAACCTAAAATGAAGGTTCAAAAGGTTCAAGCTCCCACAAGAAGCTAAAACGAAGGTTCAGAAGGTTCAACTACCTCAAGAAGCAAAAACCAGGGTTCAAAAGGTTCAAGCTCCCTCAAGAAGCTAAAACGAAGGTTCAAAAGGTTCAAGCTCCCGTAAGAAGCTAAAACGAAGGCTCAAAAGGTTCAGGCTCCCCCAAGAAGCTAAAACGACGGTTCAAAAGGTTCAAGCTCCCTCAAGAAGCTAAAACGAAGGTTCAAAAGGTTCAGGCTCCCCCAAGAAGCTAAAACGAAGGTTCAGAATGATCAACTTCCTCAAGAAGCGAAAATAAGGGTTCAAAAGTTTCAAGCTTCCTCAAGAAGCTAAAACGAAGGTTCAGAGGGTTCAAGTTTCCTGAAGATGCCAAAACAAGGGTTCAAAAGGTTCAAGCTTCCTCAAGAAGCTAAAACGAAGGTTCAAAAGGTTCAAGCTCCCTCAAGAAGCTAGAACGATGGTTCAAAAGGTTCTAACTCCCTCAAGAAGCTAAAATGAACGTTCAAAAGGTTCAAGCTCCCACACGAAGCAAAAACGAAGGTTCAGAAGGTTCAACTACCTCACGAAGCAAAAACCAGGGTTCAAAAGTTTCAAGCTCCCTCAAGAAGCTAAAACGAAGGTTCAAATGGTTCAAGCTCCCGCAAGAAGCTAAAACGAAGGCTCAAAAGGTTCAGGCTCCCCCAAGAAGCTAAAACGAAGGTTCAAAAGGTTCAATCTCCCTCAAGAAGCTAAAACGAAGGTTCAAAAGGTTCAGGCTCCCCCAAGAAGCTAAAACGAAGGTTCAGAAACATCAACTTCCTCAAGAAGCTAAAATAAGGGTTCAAAAGGTTCAAGCTTCCTCAAGAAGCTAATACGAAGGTTCAGAGGGTTCAAGCTTCCTCAAGAGGCCAAAACGAAGGTTCAGAGGGTTCAAGCTTCCTCAAGAAGCCAAAACAAGGGTTCAAAAGGTTCAAGCTTCCTCAAGAAGCTAAAACGAAGGTTCAAAAGGTTCACGCTCCCTCAAGAAGCTAGAACGATGGTTCAAAAGGTTCACACTCCCTCAAGAAGCTAAAATGAAGGTTCAAAGGGTTCAAGCTCCCACAAGAAGCTAAAACGAAGGTTCAGAAGGTTCAACTACCTCAAGAAGCAAAAACCAGGGTTCAAAAGGTTCAGGATCCCTCAAGAAGCTAAAACGAAGGCTCAAAAGGTTCAGGCTCCCCCAAGAAGCTAAAACGAAGGTTCAAAAGGTTCACGCTCCCTCAAGAAGCTAGAACGAAGGTTCAAATGGTTCAGGCTCCCCCAAGAAGCTAAAACGAAGGTTCAGAACGATCGACTTCCTCAAGAAGCTAAAATAAGGGTTCAAAAGGTTCAAGCTTCCTCAAGAAGCTAAAACGAAGGTTCAAAAGGTTCACGCTCCCTCAAGAAGCTAGAACGATGGTTCAAAAGGTTCACACTCCCTCAAGAAGCTAAAATGAAGGTTCAAAGGGTTCAAGCTCCCACAAGAAGCTAAAACGAAGGTTCAGAAGGTTCAACTACCTCAAGAAGCAAAAACCAGGGTTCAAAATGTTCAGGATCCCTCAAGAAGCTAAAACGAAGGTTCAAATGGTTCAAGCTCCCGCAAGAAGCTAAAACGAAGGCTCAAAAGGTTCAGGCTCCCCCAAGAAGCTAAAACGAAGGTTCAAAAGGTTCAAGCTCCCTCAAGAAGCTAAAACGAAGGTTCAAAAGGTTCAGGCTCCCCCAAGAAGCTAAAACGAAGGTTCAGAACGATCGACTTCCTCAAGAAGCTAAAATAAGGGTTCAAAAGGTTCAAGCTTCCTCAAGAAGCTAAAACAAAGGTTCAGAGGGTTCAAGCTTCCTCAAGAAGCTAAAACAAGGGTTCAAAAGGTTCAGGCTCCCCCAAGAAGCTAAAACGAAGGTTCAGAAGGATCAACTTCCTCAAGAAGCTAAAATAAGGGTTCAAAAGGTTCAAGCTTCCTCAAGAAGCTAAAACGAAGGTTCAGAGGGATCAAGCTACCTCAAGAAGCCAAAACAAGGGTTCAAAAGGTTCAAGCTTCCTCAATAAGCTAAAACGAAGGTTCGAAAGGTTCAAGCTCCCTCAAGAAGCTAGAACGATGGCTCAAAAGGTTCAAACTCCCTCAAGAAGCTAAAATGAAGGTTCAAAAGGTTCAAGCTCCCAAAAGAAGCTAAAACGAAGGTTCAGAAGGTTCAACTACCTCAAGAAGCAAAAACCAGGGTTCAAAAGTTTCAAGCTCCCTCAAGAAGCTAAAACGAAGGTTCAAAAGGTTCAAGCTCCTTCAAGAAGCTAAAACGAAGGCTCAAAAGGTTCGGGCTCCCCCAAGAAGCTAAAAGGACGGTTCAAAAGGTTCAAGCTCCCTCAAGAAGCTAAAACGAAGGTTCAAAAGGTTCAGGCTCCCCCAAGAAGCTAAAACGAAGGTTCAGAAGGATCAACTTCCTCAAGAAGCTAAAATAAGGGTTCAAAAGGTTCAAGCTTCCTCAAGAAGCTAAAACGAAGGTTCAGAGGGATCAAGCTTCCTCAAGAAGCCAAAACAAGGGTTCAAAAGGTTCAAGCTTCCTCAATAAGCTAAAACGAAGTTTCAAAAGGTTCAAGCTCCCTCAAGAAGCAAGAACGATGGTTCAAAAGGTTCAAACTCCCTCAAGAACCTAAAATGAAGGTTCAAAAGGTTCAAGCTCCCACAAGAAGCTAAAACGAAGGTTCAGAAGGTTCAACTACCTAAAGAAGCAAAAACCAGGGTGCAAAAGGTTCAAGCTCCCTCAAGAAGCTAAAACGAAGGTTCAAAAGGTTCAAGCTCCCGTAAGAAGCTAAAACGAAGGCTCAAAAGGTTCAGGCTCCCCCAAGAAGCTAAAACGACGGTTCAAAAGGTTCAAGCTCCCTCAAGAAGCTAAAACGAAGGTTCAAAAGGTTCCGGCTCCCCCAAGAAGCTAAAACGAAGGTTCAGAATGATCAACTTCCTCAAGAAGCGAAAATAAGGGTTCAAAAGTTTCAAGCTTCCTCAAGAAGCTAAAACGAAGGTTCAGAGGGTTCAAGCTTCCTGAAGATGCCAAAACAAGGGTTCAAAAGGTTCAAGCTTCCTCAAGAAGCTAAAACCAAGGTTCAAAAGGTTCAAGCTCCCTCAAGAAGCTAGAACGATGGTTCAAAAGGTTCTAACTCCCTCAAGAAGCTAAAATGAACGTTCAAAAGGTTCAAGCTCCCACACGATGCAAAAACGAAGGTTCAGAAGGTTCAACTACCTCACGAAGCAAAAACCAGGGTTCAAAAGTTTCAAGCTCCCTCAAGAAGCTAAAACGAAGGTTCAAATGGTTCAAGCTCCCGCAAGAAGCTAAAACGAAGGCTCAAAAGGTTCAGGCTCCCCCAAGAAGCTAAAACGAAGGTTCAAACGGTTCAATCTCCCTCAAGAAGCTAAAACGAAGGTTCAAAAGGTTCAGGCTCCCCCAAGAAGCTAAAACGAAGGTTCAGAAACATCAACTTCCTCAAGAAGCTAAAATAAGGGTTCAAAAGGTTCAAGCTTCCTCAAGAAGCTAATACGAAGGTTCAGAGGGTTCAAGCTTCCTCAAGAGGCCAAAACGAAGGTTCAGAGGGTTCAAGCTTCCTCAAGAAGCCAAAACAAGGGTTCAAAAGGTTCAAGCTTCCTCAAGAAGCTAAAACGAAGGTTCAAAAGGTTCACGCTCCCTCAAGAAGCTAGAACGATGGTTCAAAAGGTTCACACTCCCTCAAGAAGCTAAAATGAAGGTTCAAAGGGTTCAAGCTCCCACAAGAAGCTAAAACGAAGGTTCAGAAGGTTCAACTACCTCAAGAAGCAAAAACCAGGGTTCAAAAGGTTCAGGATCCCTCAAGAAGCTAAAACGAAGGCTCAAAAGGTTCAGGCTCCCCCAAGAAGCTAAAACGAAGGTTCAAAAGGTTCAAGCTCCCTCAAGAAGCTAAAACGAAGGTTCAAAAGGTTCAGGCTCCCCCAAGAAGCTAAAACGAAGGTTCAGAACGATCGACTTCCTCAAGAAGCTAAAATAAGGGTTCAAAAGGTTCAAGCTTCCTCAAGAAGCTAAAACGAAGGTTCAGAGGGTTCAAGCTTCCTCAAGAAGCTAAAACAAGGGTTCAAAAGGTTAACGCTTCCTCAATAAGCTAAAACGGAGGTTCAAAAGGTTCAAGCTCCCTCAAGAAGCTAGAACGATGGTTCAAAAGGTTCAAACTCCCTCAAGAAGCTAAAATGAAGGTTCAAAAGGTTCAAGCTCCCACAAGAAGCTAGAACGATGGTTCAAAAGGTTCAAACTCCCTCAAGAAGCTAAAATGAAGGTTCAAAAGGTTCAAGCTCCCACAAGAAGCTACAATGAAGGTTCAGAAGGTTGAACTACCTCAAGAAGCAAAAACAAGGGTTCAAAAGGTTCAAGCTCGCTCAAGAAGCTAAAACGAAGGTTCAAAAGCTTCAAGCTCCCTCAAGAAGCTAAAACGAAGGCTCAAAAGGTTCAGGCTCCCCCAAGAAGCTAAAACGAAGGTTCAAAAGGTTCAAGCTCCCTCAAGAAGCTAAAAAGAAGGTTCAAAAGGTTCAGGCTCCCCCAAAAAGCAAAAACGAAGGTTCAGAAGGATCAACTTCCTCAAGAAGGTAAAATAAGGGTTCAAAAGGTTCAAGCTTCCTCAAGAAGCTAAAACGAAGGTTCAGAGGGTTCAAGCTTCCTCAAGAAGCCAAAACGAAGGTTCAGAGGGTTCAAGCTCCCTCAAGAAGCCGAAACAAGGGTTCAAAAGGTTCAAGCTTCCTCAATAAGCTAAAACGAAGGTTCAAAAGGTTCAAGCTCCCTCAAGAAGCTAGAACGATGGTTCAAAAGGTTCAAACTCCCTCAAGAAGCTAAAATGAAGTTTCAAAAGGTTCAAGCTCGCACAAGAAGCTACAACGAAGGTTCAGAAGATTCAACTACCTCAAGAAGCAAAAACCAGGGTTCAAAAGGCTCAAGCTCCCTCAAGAAGCTAAAACGAAGGTTCAAAAGGTTCAAGCTCCCTCAAGAAGCTAAAACGAAGGCTCAAAAGGTTCAGGCTCCCCCAAGAAGCTAAAACGAAGGTTCAAAAGGTTCAAGCTCCCTCAAGAAGCTAAAACGAAGGTTCAAAAGGTTCAGGCTCCCCCAAGAAGCTAAAACGAAGGTTCAGAAGGATCAACTTCCTCAAGAAGCTAAAATAAGGGTTCAAAAGGTTCAAGCTTCCTCAAGAAGCTAATACGAAGGTTCAGAGGGTTCAAGCTTCCTCAAGAAGCCAAAACGAAGGTTCAGAGGGTTCAAGCTTCCTCAAGAAGCCAAAACAACGGTTGAAAAGGTTCAAGCTTCCTCAAGAAGCTAAAACGAAGGTTGAAAAGGTTCAAGCTCCCTCAAGATGCTAGAAGGATGGTTCAAAAGGTTCAAATTCCCTCAAGAAGCTAAAATGAAGGTTCAAAAGGTTCAAGCTCCCACAAGAAGCTAAAACGAAGGTTCAGAAGGTTCAACTACCTCAAGAAGCAAAAACCAGGGTTCAAAAGGTTCAAGCTCCCTCAAGAAGCTAAAACGAAGGCTCAAAAGGTTCAGGCTCCCCCAAGAAGCTAAAACGAAGGTTCAAAAGATTCAAGCTCCCTCAAGAAGCTAAAACGAAGGTTCAAAAGGTTCAGGCTCCCCCAAGAAGCTAAAACGAAGGTTCAGAATGATCAACTTCCTCAAGAAGCGAAAATAAGGGTTCAAAAGGTTGAAGCTTCCTCAAGAAGCGAAGACGAAGGTTCAGAGGGTTCAAGCTTGCTCAAGAAGCCAAAACAAGGGTTCAAAAGGTTCACGCTTCCTCAATAAGCTAAAACGAAGGTTCAAAAGGTTCAAGCTCCCTCAAGAAGCTAAAACGAAGGCTCAAAAGGTTCAAGCTGCCCTAAGAAGCTAAAGCGAAGGTTCAAAAGGTTCAAGCTCCCTCAAGAAGCTAAAACGAAGGTTCAAAAGGTTCAGGCTCCCCCAAGAAGCTAAAACGAAGGTTCAGAAGGATCAACTTCCTCAAGAAGCTAAAATAAGGGTTCAAAAGGTTCAAGCTTCCTCAAGAAGCTAAAACGAAGGTTCAGAGGGATCAAGCTTCCTCAAGAAGCCAAAACAAGGGTTCAAAAGGTTCAAGCTTCCTCAATAAGCTAAAAGGAAGGTTCAAAAGGTTCAAGCTCCCTTAAGAAGCTAAAACGACGGCTCAAGAGGTTCGAACTCCCTCAAGAAGCAAAAATGAACGTTCAAAAGGTTCAAGCTCCCACAAGAAGCTAAAACGAAGGTTCAGAAGGTTCAATTACCTCAAGAAGCAAGAACCAGGATTCAAAAGTTTCAAGCTCCCTCAAGAAGCTAAAACGAAGGTTCAAAAGGTTCAAGATCCCTCAAGAAGCTAAAACGAAGGTTCAAAAGGTTCAGGCTCCCCCAAGATGCTAAAACGAAGGTTCAGAACGATCGACTTCCTCAAGAAGCTAAAATAAGGGTTCAAAAGGTTCAAGCTTCCTCAAGAAGCTAAAACGAAGGTTCATAGGGTTCAAGCTTCCTCAAGAAGCCAAAACAAGGGTTCAAAAGGTTCACGCTTCCTCAATAAGCTAAAACGAAGGTTCAAAAGGTTCAAGCTCCCTCAAGAAGCTAGAACGATGGTTCAAAAGGTTCAAACTCCCTCAAGAAGCTAAAATGAAGGTTCAAAAGTGTCAAGCTCCCACAAGAAGCTAGAACGATGGTTCAAAAGGTTCAAACTCCCTCAAGAAGCTAAAATGAAGGTTCAAAAGGTTCAAGCTCCCACAAGAAGCTACAACGAAGGTTCAGAAGGTTCAACTACCTCAAGAAGCAAAAACCAGGGTTCAAAAGGTTCAAGCTCCCTCAAGAAGCTAAAACGAAGGTTCAAAAGGTTCAAGCTCCCTCAAGAAGCTAAAACGAAGGCTCAAAAGGTTCAGGCTCCCCCAAGAAGCTAAAACGAAGGTTCAAAAGGTTCAAGCTCCCTCAAGAAGCTAAAACGAAGGTTCAGAAGGATCAACTTCCTCAAGAAGGTAAAATAAGGGTTCAAAAGGTTCAAGCTTCCTCAAGAAGCGAAGACGAAGGTTCAGAGGGTTCAAACTTCCTCAAGAAGCCAAAACAAGGGTTCAAAAGGTTCACGCTTCCTCAATAAGCTAAAACGAAGGTTCAAAAGGTTCAAGCTCCCTCAAGAAGCTAAATCGAAGGCTCAAAAGGTTCAGGCTCCTCCAAGAAGCCAAAACGAAGGTTCAAAAGGTTCAAGCTCCCTCAAGAAGCTAAAAAGAAGGTTCAAAAGGTTCAGGATCCCCCAAGAAACAAAAACGAAGGTTCAGAAGGATCAACTTCCTCAAGAAGGTAAAATAAGGGTTCAAAAGGTTCAAGCTTCCTCAAGAAGCTAAAACGAAGGTTCAGAGGGTTCAAGCTTCCTCAAGAAGCCAAAACGAAGGTTCAGAGGGTTCAAGCTCCCTCAAGAAGCCAAAACAAGGGTTCAAAAGGTTCAAGCTTCCTCAATAAGCTAAAACGAAGGTGCAAAAAGTTCAAGCTCCCTCAAGAAGCTAGAACGATGGTTCAAAAGGTTGAAACTCTCTCAAGAAGCTAAAATGAAGGTTCAAAAGGTTCAAGCTCCCACAAGAAGCTACAACGAAGGTTCAGAAGATTCAACTACCTCAAGAAGCAAAAACCAGGGTTCAAAAGGTTCAAGCTCCCTCGAGAAGCTAAAACGAAGGTTCAAAAGGTTCAAGCTCCCTCAAGAAGCTAAAACGAAGGCTCAAAAGGTTCAGGCTCCCCCAAGAGGCTAAAACGAAGGTTCAAAAGGTTCAAGCTCCCTCAAGAAGCTAAAACAAAGGTTCAAAAGGTTCAGGCTCCCCCAAGAAGCTAAAACGAAGGTTCAGAAGGATCAACTTCCTCAAAAAGCTAAAATAAGTGTTCAAAAGGTTCAAGCTTCCTCAAGAAGCTAATACGAAGGTTCAGAGGGTTCAAGCTTCCTCAAGAAGCCAAAACGAAGGTTCAGATGGTTCAAGCTTCCTCAAGAAGCCAAAACAACGGTTCAAAAGGTTCAAGCTTCCTCAAGAAGCTAAAACGAAGGTTGAAAAGGTTCAAGCTCCCTCAAGATGCTAGAACGATGGTTCAAAAGGTTCAAACTCCCTCAGGAAGCTAAAATGAAGGTTCAAAAGGTTCAAGCTCCCACAAGAAGCTAAAACGAAGGTTCAGAAGGTTCAACTACCTCAAGAACCAAAAACCAGGGTTCAAAAGGTTCAAGCTCCCTCAAGAAGCTAAAACGAAGGCTCAAAAGGTTCAAGCTCCCCCAAGATGCTAAAACGAAGGTTCAAAAGGTTCAAGCTCCCTCAAGAAGCTAAAACGAAGGTTCAAAAGGTTCAGGCTCCCCCAAGAAGCTAAAACGAAGGTTCAGAACGATCAACTTCCTCAAGAAGCGAAAATAAGGGTACAAAAGGTTCAAGCTTCCTCAAGAAGCTAAAACGAAGGTTCAGAGGGATCAAGCTTCCTCAAGAAGCCAAAACAAGGGTTCAAAAGGTTCAAGCTTCCTCAATAAGCTAAAACGAAGGTTCAAAAGGTTCAAGCTCCCTCAAGAAGCTAGAACGATGGTTCAAAAGGTTCAAACTCCCTCAAGAAGCTAAAATGAAGGTTCAAAAGGTTCAAGCTCCCACAAGAAGCTAAAACGAAGGTTCAGAAGGTTCAACTACCTCAAGAAGCAAAAACCAGGGTTCAAAAGTTTCAAGCTCCCTCAAGAAGCTAAAACGAAGGTTCAAAAGGTTCAAGCTCCCTCAAGAAGCTAAAATGAAGGTTCAAAAGGTTCAAGCTCCCACAAGAAGCTAAAACGAAGGTTCAGAACGATCGACTTCCTCAAGAAGCTAAAATAAGGGTTCAAAAGGTTCAAACTTCCTCAAGAAGCTAAAACGAAGGTTCAGAGGGTTCAAGCTTCCTCAAGAAGCCAAAACAAGGGTTCAAAAGGTTCACGCTTCCTCAATAAGCTAAAACGAAGGTTCAAAAGGTTCAAGCTCCCTCAAGAAGCTAGAACGATGGTTCAAAAGGTTCAAACTCCCTCAAGAAGCTAAAATGAAGGTTCAAAAGTTTCAAGCTCCCACAAGAAGCTAGAACGATGGTTCAAAAGGTTCAAACTCCCTCAAGAAGTTAAAATGAAGGTTCAAAAGGTTCAAACTCCCACAAGAAGCTACAACGAAGGTTCAGAAGGTTCAACTACCTCAAGAAGCAAAAACCAGGGTTCAAAAGGTTCAAGCTCCCTCGAGAAGCTAAAATGAAGGTTCAAAAGGTTCAAGCTCCCTCAAGAAGCTAAAACGAAGGCTCAAAAGGTTCAGGCTCCCCCAAGAAGCTAAAACGAAGGTTCAAAAGGTTCAAGCTCCCTCAAGAAGCTAAAATGAAGGTTGAAAAGGTTCAAGCTCCCTCAAGAAGCTAGAACGATGGTTCAAAAGGTTCAAGCTCCCTCAAGAAGCTAAAACGAAGGTTCAAAAGGTTCAGGCTCCTCCAAGAAGCTAAAACGAAGGTTCAGAACGATCAACTTCCTCAAGAAGCTAAAATAAGGGTTCAAAAGGTTCAAGCTTCCTCAAGAAGCGAAGACGAAGGTTCAGAGGGTTCAAGCTTCCTCAAGAAGCCAAAACAAGGGTTCAAAAGGTTCACGCTTCCTCAATAAGCTAAAACGAAGCTTCAAAAGGTTCAAGCTCCCTCAAGAAGCTAAAACGAAGGCTCAAACGGTTCAGGCTCCCCCAAGAAGCTAAAACGAAGGTTCAAAAGGTTCAAGCTCCCTCAAGAAGCTAAAACGAAGGTTCAAAAGGTTCAGGCTCCCCCAAGAAGCTAAAACGAAGGTTCAGAAGGATCAACTTCCTCAAGAAGCTAAAATAAGGGTTCAAAAGGTTCAAGCTTCCTCAAGAAGCTAAAACGAAGGTTCAGAGGGATCAAGCTTCCTCAAGAAGCCAAAACAAGGGTTCAAAAGGTTCAAGCTTCCTCAATAAGCTAAAACGAAGGTTCAAAAGGTTCAAGCTCCCTCCAGAAGCTAGAACGATGGTTCAAAAGGTTCAAACTCCCTCAAGAAGCTAAAATGAAGGTTCAAAACGTTCAAGCTCCCATAAGAAGCTAAAACGAAGGTTCAGAAGGTTCAACTACCTCAAGAAGCAAAAACCAGGGTTCAAAAGTTTCAAGCTCCCTCAAGAAGCTAAAACGAAGGTTCACAAGGTTCAAGCTCCCTCGAGAAGCTAAAACGAAGGTTCAAAAGGTTCAGGCTCCCCCAAGAAGCTAAAACGAAGGTTCAGAACGATCGACTTCCTCAAGTAGCTAAAATAAGGGTTCAAAAGGTTCAAGCTTCCTCAAGAAGCTGAAACGAAGGGTCAGAGGGTTCAAGCTTCCTCAAAAAGCCAAAACAAGGGTTCAAAAGGTTCACGCTTCCTCAATAAGCTAAAACGAAGGTTCAAAAGGTTCAAGCTCCCACAAGAAGCTAGAACGATGGTTCAAAAGGTTCAAACTCCCTCAAGAAGCTAAAATGAAGGTTCAAAAGGTTCAAGCTCCCACAAGAAGCTAGAACGATGGTTCAAAAGGTTCAAACTCCCTCAAGAAGCTAAAATGAAGGTTCAAAAGGTTCAAGCTCCCACAAGAAGCTAGAACGATGGTTCAAAAGGTTCAAACTCCCTCAAGAAGCTAAAATGAAGGTTCAAAAGGTTCAAGCTCCCACAAGAAGCTACAACGAAGGTTCAGAAGGTTCAACTACCTCAAGAAGCAAAAACCAGGGTTCAAAAGGTTCAAGCTCCCTCAAGAAGCTAAAACGAAGGTTCAAAAGGTTCAAGCTCCCTCACGAAGCTAAAACGAAGGATCAAAAGGTTCAGCCTCCCCCAAGAAGCTAAAACGAAGGTTCAAAAGGTGCAAGCTCCCTCAAGAAGCTAAAAAGAAGGTTCAAAAGGTTCAGGCTCCCCCAAGAAGCTAAAACGAAGGTTCAGAAGGATCAACTTCCTCAAGAAGGTAAAATAAGGGTTCAAAAGGTTCAAGCTTCCTCAAGAAGCTAAAACGAAGGTTCAGAGGGTTCAACCTTCCTCAAGAAGCCAAAACGAAGGTTCAGAGGGTTCAAGCTCCCTCAAGAAGCCAAAACAAGGGTTCAAAAGGTTCAAGCTTCCTCATTAAGCTAAAACGAAGGTTCAAAAGGTTCAAGCTCCCTCAAGAAGCTAGAACGATGGTTCAAAAGGTTCAAACTCCCTCAAGAAGCTAAAATGAAGGTTCAAAAGGTTCAAGCTCCCACAAGAAGCTACAACGAAGGTTCAGAAGGTTCAACTACCTGAAGAAGCAAAAACCAGGGTTCAAAAGGTTCATGCTCCCTCAAGAAGCTAAAACGAAGGTTCAAAAGGTTCAAGCTCCCTCAAGAAGCTAAAACGAAGGCTCAAAAGGTTCAGGCTCCCCCAAGAAGCTAAAACGAAGGTTCAAAAGGTTCAAGCTCCCTCAAGAAGCTAAAACGAAGGTTCAAAAGGTTCAGGCTCCCCCAAGAAGCTAAAACGAAGGTTCAGAAGGATCAACTTCCTCAAGAAGCTAAAATAAGGGTTCAAAAGGTTGAAGCTTCCTCAAGAAGCTAATACGAAGGTTCAGAGGGTTCAAGCTTCCTCAAGAAGCCAAAACGAAGGTTCAGAGGGTTCAAGCTTCCTCAAGAAGCCAAAACAACAGTTCAAAAGGTTCAAGCTTCCTCAAGAAGCTAAAACGAAGGTTGAAAAGGTTCAAGCTCCCTCAAGAAGCTAGAACGATGGTTCAAAAGGTTCAAACTCCCTCAAGAAGCTAAAATGAAGGTTCAAAAGGTTCAAGCTCCCACAAGAAGCTAAAACGAAGGTTCAGAAGGTTCAACTACCTCAAGAACCAAAAACCAGGGTTCAAAAGGTTCAAGCTCCCTCAAGAAGCTAAAACGAAGGCTCAAAAGGTTCAGGCTCCCCCAAGAAGCTAAAACGAAGGTTCAAAAGGTTCAAGCTCCCTCAAGAAGCTAAAACGAAGGTTCAAAAGGTTCAGGCTCCTCCAAGAAGCTAAAACGAAGGTTCAGAACGATCAACTTCCTCAAGAAGCTAAAATAAGGGTTCAAAAGGTTCAAGCTTCCTCAAGAAGCGAAGACGAAGGTTCAGAGGGTTCAAGCTTCCTCAAGAAGCCAAAACAACGGTTCAAAAGGTTCAAGCTTCCTCAAGAAGCTAAAACGATGGTTCAAAAGGTTCAAGCTCCCTCAAGAAGCTAGAACGATGGTTCAAAAGGTTCAAACTCCCTCAAGAAGCTAAAATGAAGGTTCAAAGGGTTCAAGCTCCCACAAGAAGCTAAAACGAAGGTTCAGAAGGTTCAACTGCCTCAAGAAGCAAAAACCAGGGTTCAAAAGGTTCAAGATCCCTCAAGAAGCTAAAACGAAGGCTCAAAAGGTTCAGGCTCCCCCAAGAAGCTAAAACGAAGGTTCAAAAGGTTCAAGCTCCCTCAAGAAGCTAAAACGAAGGTTCAAAAGGTTCAGGCTCCCCCAAGAAGCTAAAACGAAGGTTCAGAAGGATCAACTTCCTCAAGAAGCTAAAATAAGGGTTCAAAAGTTTCAAGCTTCCTCAAGAAGCTAAAACGAAGGTTCAGAGGGTTCAAGCTTCCTCAAGAATCCAAAACAAGGGTTGAAAAGGTTCATGCTTCCTCAATAAGCTAAAACGAAGGTTGAAAAGGTTCAAGCTCCCTCAAGAAGCTAGAACGATGGTTCAAAAGGTTCAAACTCCCTCAAGAAGCTAAAATGAACGTTCAAAAGGTTCAAGCTTCCTCAAGAAGCTAAAACGAAGGTTCAGAGGGTTCAAGCTTCCTCAAGAAGCCAAAACGAAGGTTCAGAGGGTTCAAGCTCCCTCAAGAAGCCAAAACAAGGGTTCAAAAGGTTCAAGCTTCCTCAATAAGCTAAAACGAAGGTTCAAAAGGTTCAAGCTCCCTCAAGAAGCTAGAACGATGGTTCAAAAGGTTCAAACTCCCTCAAGAAGCTAAAATGAAGGTTCAAAAGGTTCAAGCTCCCACAAGAAGCTACAACGAAGGTTCAGAAGGTTCAACTACCTCAAGAAGCAAAAACCAGGGTTCAAAAGGTTCATGCTCCCTCAAGAAGCTAAAACGAAGGTTCAAAAGGTTCTAGCTCCCTCAAGAAGCTAAAACGAAGGCTCAAAAGGTTCAGGCTCCCCCAAGAAGCTAAAACGAAGGTTCAAAAGGTTCAAGCTCCCTCAAGAAGCTAAAACGAAGGTTCAAAAGGTTCAGGCTCCCCCAAGAAGCTAAAACGAAGGTTCAGAAAAATCAACTTCCTCAAGAAGCTAAAATAAGGGTTCAAAAGGTTGAAGCTTCCTCAAGAAGCTAATACGAAGGTTCAGAGGGTTCAAGCTTCCTCAAGAAGCCAAAACGAAGGTTCAGAGGGTTCAAGCTTCCTCAAGAAGCCAAAACAACAGTTCAAAAGGTTCAAGCTTCCTCAAGAAGCTAAGACGAAGGTTGAAAAGGTTCAAGCTCCCTCAAGAAGCTAGAACGATGGTTCAAAAGGTTCAAACTCCCTCAAGAAGCTAAAATGAAGGTTCAAAAGGTTCAAGCTCCCACAAGAAGCTAAAACGAAGGTTCAGAAGGTTCAACTACCTCAAGAACCAAAAACCAGGGTTCAAAAGGTTCAAGCTCCCTCAAGAAGCTAAAACGAAGGCTCAAAAGGTTCAGGCTCCCCCAAGAAGCTAAAACGAAGGTTCAAAAGGTTCAAGCTCCCTCAAGAAGCTAAAACGAAGGTTCAAAAGGTTCAGGCTCCTCCAAGAAGCTAAAACGAAGGTTCAGAACGATCAACTTCCTCAAGAAGCTAAAATAAGGGTTCAAAAGGTTCAAGCTTCCTCAAGAAGCGAAGACGAAGGTTCAGAGGGTTCAAGCTTCCTCAAGAAGCCAAAACAACGGTTCAAAAGGTTCAAGCTTCCTCAAGAAGCTAAAACGATGGTTCAAAAGGTTCAAGCTCCCTCAAGAAGCTAGAACGATGGTTCAAAAGGTTCAAACTCCCTCAAGAAGCTAAAATGAAGGTTCAAAGGGTTCAAGCTCCCACAAGAAGCTAAAACGAAGGTTCAGAAGGTTCAACTGCCTCAAGAAGCAAAAACCAGGGTTCAAAAGGTTCAAGATCCCTCAAGAAGCTAAAACGAAGGCTCAAAAGGTTCAGGCTCCCCCAAGAAGCTAAAACGAAGGTTCAAAAGGTTCAAGCTCCCTCAAGAAGCTAAAACGAAGGTTCAAAAGGTTCAGGCTCCCCCAAGAAGCTAAAACGAAGGTTCAGAAGGATCAACTTCCTCAAGAAGCTAAAATAAGGGTTCAAAAGTTTCAAGCTTCCTCAAGAAGCTAAAACGAAGGTTCAGAGGGTTCAAGCTTCCTCAAGAATCCAAAACAAGGGTTGAAAAGGTTCATGCTTCCTCAATAAGCTAAAACGAAGGTTCAAAAGGTTCAAGCTCCCTCAAGAAGCTAGAACGATGGTTCAAAAGGTTCAAACTCCCTCAAGAAGCTAAAATGAAGGTTCAAAAGGTTCAAGCTCCCACAAGAAGCTAGAACGATGGTTCAAAAGGTTCAAACTCCCTCGAGAAGCTAAAATGAAGGTTCAAAAGGTTCAAGCTCCCGCAAGAAGCTACAACGAAGGTTCAGAAGGTTCAACTACCTCAAGAAGCAAAAACCAGGGTTCAAAAGGTTCAAGCTCCCTCAAGAAGCTAAAACGAAGGTTCAAAAGGTTCAAGCTCCCTCAAGAAGCTAAAACGAAGGCTCAAAAGGTTCAGGCTCCCC
>JAXFYN010001073.1:0-16135 GCA_036172215.1 Camellia granthamiana
AGAAGCATTAGCCGATCTGAAGAAGTACCTAACCACAGCTCCAGTTCTTTCAAATCCAGAACCTAGGGAGGAGCTGTTCCTGTACTTAGCAGTTTCAGAGCATGCGATTAGTGCAGTACTAATCCGAGAAGAAAAAGGGGAGCAAAAGGCTGTGTACTATGTAAGCAAAACCTTAGCCGACGCAAAAACAAGGTATCTACCCCTAGAGAAACTGGCACTGGCTCTAGTAATGGCTTCAAAGAAGTTGAACCATTACTTCTAGGCCCATAAAATTGTGGTACTGACAGAGCATCCATTAAAATCCCTATTGCAGCAGGGAGACTTGACAGGAAGAATAGCCAGATGGGCAGTCGCCCTAGGCCAATATGATTTGGAGTACAAGCCCAGAACTGCAATCAAAGGCCAGGTTTTGGCCGACTTCGTGGCCGAGTTCACGCCAGAGTCCATCGAACATCGGGCTCCATTGAGCCAAGACAGACAATGCCCAAACAAGCAAGCAGAAGCACAGCCAAAGGCTAAAGAACAAAAGAAAGAAGAGAAACCCAGACCCTGCAGCATTTACATCGGCGATTCCTTTCAACTGTTCGTTGATGGGAGTTCAAATCGTCAAGGAGCGGGGGCATGAGTAGTACTGATATCTCCAGATGGAGAAATATTAGAACAGTCCATTCGATTGGGGTTCAAGGCCTCAAACAATGAGGCAGAATATGAAGCATTAATTGCAGGACTGAAGCTAGCAGCAGCAGTACAAGCAGATGAGGTAATAGTCTTTTGTGATTCACAATTGATAGTTAACCAAACAACGGGCGAGTTTGCAGCTCGAGATGAAAGAATGTCGGCCTATGCAAAAAAGGTCATTAGGCTGGCAGCCCTTTTCCAGAACTGCAGATTGCTTCAAGTCAGCCGAGATGATAACAATCATGCCGATGCATTGGCCAACCTAGCTAGTGCAATACAACCAGGAAAAGCAAGGACAATAATGATTGAATACTTGTCGGGCTCGAGCATTGAACCAGTAACCACAAAGCGCGAAGTAATGTGCGTAGACATGGGACCAAGTTGGATGGATGCAATTGTTGCGTTCCTGAAAGAAGGAAAGCTGCCAGATGACCACAAGGAGGCACACAAGATCAGATTGAAGTCGGCAAGATTCAGTTTGACAGCAAAAGGACATCTCTACAGAAGGTCCTTCACTGGACCCCTCTTGAGGTGCGTACACCCTCTGCAGGTTGAAGATTTTTTATATGAAATTCATGAAGGAATTTGTGGAAGCCACACTGGGGGGCAGATCACTAGCTCATAGGGCCATTACCCAGGGGTATTGGTGGCCCTACATGCAAAAAGATGTAGAAGCCTATGTGAAGAAGTGTGAACAATGCCAAAGGTTTGCACCTTTGATACACCAGCCAGCTGCTGACCTGAATCCTATATCCAGTCCTTGGCCATTGGCCCAATGGGGAATGGATCTCGTTGGGCAATTGCCCCAAGCAACTGGGCAAAGGAAGTACCTGCTGGTAGCAACAGATTACTTCACAAAGTGGATAGAAGCAGAACCTCTTGCCAAGATCCGAGATGTGGATGTCAAGAACTTTATATGGAGAAATATCATCACCAGATTTGGGATTCCAAGAGCAATTGTTACAGACAATGGGACTCAATTTGACAGTAAGCTGATCAAAAACTTCTGTGCAAAGTTTAAGATCAAGAACTATTTTTCAACCCCAAGTTTCCCACAAAGCAATGGACAAGCAGAAGCATCCAACAAATTAATTCTGGATGAGATAAAGAAGAGGCTGTAGGCGGCAAAAAGGAAGTGGGTAGACGAATTGCCCAATGTACTCTGGGCATATCGGACTACGCCGAGAAGATCAATAGGGGAATCACCCTTTGCCATGGCTTATGGCACAGAAACTGTAATAACCCCCACATTGTCTTAACCATACTCATATGCATTTATATGCTTTGTCTTGTTTGCATTTCAGGCCTTGTCCTTGTTTTGCTTAAGTGTTGTTTGCATGTTTTGATTCTTGTTCGGTGTGAGTGGTCAGCCTAGGCCAATCAAGCCGAGGTCACCTTAAGCTTAGAACTGTCTTAGAACCCCTTTGATTGACCTCCACCTTCATCCTGGCATATTGGCCGAGATGTCATTGTCTTGGCCGAGGTTTTCATCGCCAAGGCCGAGATGTGTATTATCTAGGCCGAGATGTTACCCTTGAACCCAAGTGATCTTGCCCTAGACTGGTACGACCTAGACCGAGGTGTGGCACATCTAGGCCGAGGTGTGGCACAGCTGGGCCAAGTGTTGTCCTTTCTGGCCGAGGTCATTGTTTCCTTGCTTGCCGAAGTCTTGTTGTTAGCCGATGTCATTACTCGCCGGAGTCCCTTGCCACTCAGCTTGTTGAACACGCCTTGTCAGAGTCTTGTCCTTTCAATCAGTCACCTTTTTGAGCTGAGCCAACCAACCATTGCCACGTGTCCGAACTGAAGGTTAAGTCAGCCGACAGACTTAGAAACAAATCATTTTGTCTCAAGCTTTTGTTTTTAGAGAGAGAAGCTCTAGGAGAAGAAGGAGGAGTTCTAGAGTGAGAAGTGGATTAGCAAGCTTGATTCTTAGAGTTCAAACCGTTGGATTCTTGATTTGAGGTTGGAATCTTGATCTACTCTTGTTGTTCTTATTGATCATTTAGTTGCATTGCACGATCGAATCTGTTTTGCATGCCATGCATTGATTTAAAGTTGGTTTTAGAAAGAGAAAATGATGTTCATATGTTCTTGAAGAAAACTCTTGTTTTGATCCGAAGGTTCACATCGAAAATCATGTTTTTGTGTTTGTTCTTGTAAGATCTTCTATTATGGGTACCCAGGTCCATGTTTTCGACCTCATAGCATGAAATCTCAGGTTTTACAATAATGAGTTATGATCCTTGCATTCATCTCCTTCGTATTTTTTTCATGTTCATGTTCTTCATGTTCTTGAGCAGAGGGAAAACCCAGATTTTTCCCGACTTCATGTATCCTTGAAAGTGGCCTCGGGACCACACCTCGGCGAGAAGGTGTGAGACCTCGGCCAAGACCTGGTTAGTGCCCAGCATGTTTCCCCGAGATGTGAAACAGTGTTTGTTTTGGTTTGACTTAGTTTTGAAGAACGCCGAGATCATTTTGTATGCATGTGAAGCTTGTTTGAAAGTGCATTCAACAGACTCTTGCCATGTGTTTGTAGGACTTGGGCTTGCCTTGACCCCGACGTTTGAAGAACTATGTGAGTGGTATTTTAATAAAGATATGTTATAAAGCTTTGATGAAACCTTGTTTTGCTTTGTTCGGATATTACTTACAAGCATGAATGATTATCCCTATTTTTGCGTATCAAATATTGTATCTTGCTTTGATGACATTCTTGGAAGTCCGTATGTGCTAGGGGACTATAAGCATTTGTAGCACAAAGTTTGGAAGTCCGTATGTGCTAGGGGACTATAAGCATTTGTAGCACAAAATTTGGAAGTCCGTATGTGCTAGGGGACTATAAGCATTTGTAGCACAAGTCCTTAGTGTCCGGGGACTATAATGCAACGACACCATTGCTTAGAGATCTCTCTTGTCTTGTCTTGTCTTGCCACTGACGGTTTTACCGCGTGGGTTTGGTTGTCCGGAATGTCATCTTTTGTATTATATTGATGTTAGTAAGCATCTCTTGAAGCTTGAAAGATTTGAAAGATGGACTTGACTTATTCCTTGTATTGCCTTGTTAAAAGACCTCGGATATCATTCATGTAAACCCCTTTATTATTTATACCATTCACTGAGTATCCAAGCTCACCCTCTCTATATATATGTAGGTGATGAGCAAGACGGCGGCGACGCCTAGATGTCTTTGGCCGATGTGTTTGCCGACGTGTTTCGGATTTTGTTTTGCAACATCTTGAAGACTATGCTTCTTAGTTATTTCCATTGTATTTTGTATTTGATGGCTGAGAAGCCTTTTGGTCAAGATGTATTTTGTACTCCATTTGTTGTATTAAAGCTATGTAATGATGTATGGCATTTCATTCAACTTATGCACTGCTCTTATGGATTACTTAGCCTTGATTTATTCTTCCGCATTTGTAAGCCCCATATGTATACTCTGATTTGTGTGTGGATTCTTGTAAGTGGCCTTTGGTAATCTCAAATTACTGGCCATCATGGCACCATTCTACTATGGGCGGAATGGGGTCGTGACAGATTGGTATCAGAGCACAAGTTCCTCATAGAATGTTATTCACACATTTTGAGTCCTAAAGAGCATAGGATTTCCCTTAGGAAGATGTTAGGATTGCACCATGTTGCTTGCTGCTTGACAATATGTGCATCATCTCGGCATAACTGCTTGTTGCTTGCATACATACCTTATTGCTCATTTTGTTTTAAAGTCACATTTTGCATACTCATAGCACTATGAGGAGAGGAAGACCACCAGTTGGCCGAGATCAATCAGAAGACAGACTGGACCGATTAGAAAGACTAATGGAAGGGTTAACTCGGGAATTGAGACAAGTGAGACAACAAAATGCTAGTGCTACAACTACCCAGGCCGAACAGACTAATGGCCGACATGCAGTTCCGCCTCCACCTCCTCCAGTACCTCAAGTGCCTCCACAGCCAGCCTTGTATGGGGAGGGAACCTTGACTTTGATTAAGGAGTTCAAGAAGATGAACCCGCCGAGATTCCAAGGGGGCATAGAGCCGATGAAAGCCGAAGCGTGGGTTTTAGGAATGGAGAAGCTGTTTGAGATTTTCCCCAGCACCGATGCACAGAAGGTGGCATTGGCCGCATTTACGTTGGACGACGACGCCCGAAGATGGTGGATGATGACTCGAGAAGGAACTCCTGACTTAACTTGGGCCAGATTCTTAGAGCTGTTTTACAACAAGCATTTTCCCCTTAGTGTCCGAGATCGCAAGACCACGGAGTTTCAGACTCTGACACAAGGAAACAAGACAGTGGCAGAATACGACCGTGCTTTCACCGAATTGGCGAGGTACGCGCCTCATATGGTCAGTGATGAATATAGGAAAGCTAGGAAGTTTGAAAGTGGACTGCGTGGACCGATACAGGATAGGGTCAATATGCTCAACATGCCGACTTATGCCGGAGTCTTGGACAAGGCTATTCTTGCAGAAGCTAACTTGAACCGATATCAGAATGTGGGAGAGAATCAGAGGAAGAGGCAGAATTATGATAACCGCCGAGTTCCGTTTAACGCTAAGAAGAAAGCAAATGTGGGCAGCACCAGCAACTCGAACCGGGAAGGTAATGCTAAACCGATGTGTGCAAGTTGTGGGAAGCCGCATTCCGGGGTTTGCCGTTGGGCGTCAGGCGCCTGTTTTGAATGTGGAGAAATGGGTCATCGTGTGAAGGACTGTCCGAAGTCAAGGACTGATGATGGTAAGAAAAATGGGAGCACCTCGGGCTCTGCACAGGGAAGCAACGTCGGAAGGACACAGACGAGGCAGGGCAGGGTTTTTGCGCTAGTGCCAGGAGACACCCAGAATGCCGAGACAGTAGTGTCAGGTATACTCCCAATCTGCTCTCAAGATGCATACATATTGATTGATTCGGGTTCTACGCATTCATTCGTATCTGCTAAGTTTGCCGAGAAGTTGAATAGAGAACAAGAACCCCTTGATTATGTGTTGTGTGTATCTGCTCCATCTGGGAGAACTATGATTGTTGCATCTATTTATAGGGCGTGTGTTGTTGTGATTGAGGGTGTAGAATTATTAGTTGATTTGATGCCATTAAACATGAACCACTTTGACGTCATATTAGGAATGGATTGGTTAGTGATGAATCATGCATCTATTAATTGTGTTTCGAAGAATGTCACGTTGAGACCCCCAAACCAAGCCGAGGTTATTTTCCAGGGTAAAGGGGTAGTGTCCCCACCTTACTTGATTTCGTCCACTAAGGCCTATAAGCTAATTCAGAAAGGGTGTCATGGGTACTTGTGTAGTATACTGAGTGATCGGAATGGAAATGTTAGTTTAGCCGATATCCCAGTTGTTAATGAATTCCCCGACGTCTTTCCAAATGAATTGCCTGGTCACTTAGTCGATAGAGAAATAGAGTTTACTGTGGACATCATGTCGGGAACACAGCCGATCTCCAAGACACCCTATAGGATGGCCCCAGCCGAGCTTAAGGAATTGAAAGTGCAACTACAAGAACTGTCGAGCACTTCACCGTGGGGAGCGCCAGTCTTATTTGTTAAGAAAAAGGATGGCACACTTCGTCTTTGCATTGACTACAGAGAACTTAACAAGGTAACTATTAAGAATAAGTACCCGTTGCCTAGGATTGATGATTTGCTAGATCAACTACAAGGAGCACGAGTCTTTTCTAAGATTGACCTTAGGTCGGGCTACCATCAGCTGAAAGTTAAAGCCGAGGACGTTGAGAAGACTGCTTTTCGGACAAGGTATGGCCACTACGAATTTTTGGTAATGCCTTTTGGAGTAACCAATGCGCCTGCAGCATTCATGGACTTAATGAACAGAGTCTTCAAGCCGTACCTGGACGAATTTGTGGTTGTTTTTATTGACGACATATTGATCTACTCCAAGAGTACAACCGAGCATGAGAATCATCTGAAACTTGCCTTACAAACCTTGAGGGACAGGAAGTTGTATGCTAAGTTGAGCAAGTGCGAGTTTTGGCTTTCCAGCATTTCATTTTTGGGGCATGTGATTGATGAAGAGGGTATCTCTGTTGATCCCAGCAAGATTGAAGCCGTGGTAAATTGGCCGACGCCGACCAACGTGTCCGAGGTTCGTAGCTTCCTGGGTTTGGCAGGTTATTACAGGAAGTTTGTAAAGGACTTCTCAAGGATTGCAGTACCATTGACACAGTTAACTCAGAAAGGAGTGACATACGAATGGACCGAAGATAGAGAGACAGCCTTCCAGGAGTTGAAGACGAGGTTAGTTACAGCACCAGTTCTTGTACTTCCATCAGGTAATGAGGAATTTCAGATTTACAGTGATGCTTCACACAAGGGTTTGGGTTGTGTATTAATGCAAGGGGGTAAGGTCATAGCATATGCATCTCGCCAATTAAAACCCCACGAGAAGAATTATCCTACCCATGATTTAGAGCTAGCAGCCGTGGTATTCGCTTTGAAGATTTGGCGTCATTATTTGTATGGAGCCTCTTGCCAAGTTTTTACAGATCACCAGAGCTTGAAGTACTTGTTCACTCAAAAGGAGCTAAATCTGAGGTAGAGAAGGTGGCTTGAATTACTGAAGGACTACGACATGCAGATCCAGTATCACCCAGGTAAAGCAAACTTGGTAGCCGACGCATTGAGTAGGAAGTCAGTAGGAAGTCTGGCATGCTTGACCGTGATTTCAGTAGAGCCGACTATCATTGAGGAAGTAAAAGCAAGGCAAATGGAGGATGAATTCCTGAAGAAGGCAGCCGACGAGATTATCACCAGGCCGAGGTCAGGTTACACCTTTGAAAATGGGGTGCTTAAGTTTGAAGGAAGATTGTGTGTAGCCGACATCCCAGAGTTGAAAAGGAAAATTTTACAAGACTCTCATGGATCCAGATTCACTGTTCACCCAGGGAACACTAAGATGTATCAAGACGTGAAGCAGACCTTTTGGTGGCCGAACATGAAGAGAGAAATAGCCGAGTTCGTATCCCAGTGCTTGTATTGCCAACAAGTGAAAGCAGAACATCAGAGGCCAGCAGGACTTCTTCAACCTTTGCTAATTCCTGAGTGGAAATGGGAACACATCTCCATGGACTTTGTGATTGGTTTGCCGAAGACGCAAAAAGGGGTGGATTCGATTTGGGTCATAATTGATAGATTAACGAAGTCAGCACACTTCTTGCCGGTTCAGACTACATTCAATGTTGAACGACTTGCTGTACTATATGTGAATGAGATTGTGAGACTTCATGGAGTGCCGATGTCCATTGTGTCAGACCGAGATCCGAAGTTTGTTTCTAGATTTTGGCAGAGTCTACAAAGAGCCTTGGGGACAGAGTTGAAGTTTAGCACAGCTTTTCATCCCCAGACCGATGGCCAAACAGAGAGGACAATTCAGACACTTGAAGATATGCTTAGACTATGTGTATTGGATTTCAAGGGGAGTTGGGAAACGCACTTGCCGTTAGTAGAATTTGCTTACAACAACAGTTATCAAGCTAGCATTGGCATGGCGCCGTATGAAGCTTTGTATGGAAGGAAGTGCAGATCGCCGACATGTTGGACCGAGGTAGGAGATAAAGCTTTGATCGGCCCCGATCTAGTTCAAAGGACAACTGAAAAGATCAAACTTATCCAGCAGAGAATCAGGACTGCTCAGAGTCGACAAAAGAGTTACGCCGACCAGAGAAGGAAGGAATTAGAGTTTAAAGTTGGGGATCATGTATTCCTGAAAGTTTCGCCGATGAAAGGAGTTTCCAGATTTGGGGAGAAAGGTAAGTTAGCACCTCGCTACATTGGGCCATTTGAAATCCTTGAGAGGGTTAACCCGGTTGCCTACAGACTTGCTTTGCCGCCGAAGTTAAGTCAAGTTCATAATGTGTTTCACATTTCGATGTTGAGGAAGTACATTCGAAACCCACTGCACGTGATTGATCATCTTGGGATTGTGGTTGATGAAGAATTGAGCTATAAGGAGAGGCCAGTGCGTATTATCGATAGACAAGTGAGGCAGTTGAGGAACAAGACAATACCGATGGTGAAGATTGAATGGAAAGAGCACTACGGCAGGGATGCCACATGGGAAATGGAAGAAGAAATGAAAGTTCGCTATCCGGAATTATTCTCGAGTCAAGGTAACCTAAGTTTGGGGACCAAACTTCTTTAAGGAGGGTAGGATGTAATAACCCCCACATTGTCTTAACCATACTCATATGCATTTATATGCTTTGTCTTGTTTGCATTTCAGGCCTTGTCCTTGTTTTGCTTAAGTGTTGTTTGCATGTTTTGATTCTTGTTCGGTGTGAGTGGTCAGCCTAGGCCAATCAAGCCGAGGTCACCTTAAGCTTAGAACTGTCTTAGAACCCCTTTGATTGACCTCCACCTTCATCCTGGCATATTGGCCGAGATGTCATTGTCTTGGCCGAGGTTTTCATCGCCAAGGCCGAGATGTGTATTATCTAGGCCGAGATGTTACCCTTGAACCCAAGTGATCTTGCCCTAGACTGGTACGACCTAGACCGAGGTGTGGCACATCTAGGCCGAGGTGTGGCACAGCTGGGCCAAGTGTTGTCCTTTCTGGCCGAGGTCATTGTTTCCTTGCTTGCCGAAGTCTTGTTGTTAGCCGATGTCATTACTCGCCGGAGTCCCTTGCCACTCAGCTTGTTGAACACGCCTTGTCAGAGTCTTGTCCTTTCAATCAGTCACCTTTTTGAGCTGAGCCAACCAACCATTGCCACGTGTCCGAACTGAAGGTTAAGTCAGCCGACAGACTTAGAAACAAATCATTTTGTCTCAAGCTTTTGTTTTTAGAGAGAGAAGCTCTAGGAGAAGAAGGAGGAGTTCTAGAGTGAGAAGTGGATTAGCAAGCTTGATTCTTAGAGTTCAAACCGTTGGATTCTTGATTTGAGGTTGGAATCTTGATCTACTCTTGTTGTTCTTATTGATCATTTAGTTGCATTGCACGATCGAATCTGTTTTGCATGCCATGCATTGATTTAAAGTTGGTTTTAGAAAGAGAAAATGATGTTCATATGTTCTTGAAGAAAACTCTTGTTTTGATCCGAAGGTTCACATCGAAAATCATGTTTTTGTGTTTGTTCTCGTAAGATCTTCTATTATGGGTACCCAGGTCCATGTTTTCGACCTCATAGCATGAAATCTCAGGTTTTACAATAATGAGTTATGATCCTTGCATTCATCTCCTTCGTATTTTTTTCATGTTCATGTTCTTCATGTTCTTGAGCAGAGGGAAAACCCAGATTTTTCCCGACTTCATGTATCCTTGAAAGTGGCCTCGGGACCACACCTCGGCGAGAAGGTGTGAGACCTCGGCCAAGACCTGGTTAGTGCCCAGCATGTTTCCCCGAGATGTGAAACAGTGTTTGTTTTGGTTTGACTTAGTTTTGAAGAACGCCGAGATCATTTTGTATGCATGTGAAGCTTGTTTGAAAGTGCATTCAACAGACTCTTGCCATGTGTTTGTAGGACTTGGGCTTGCCTTGACCCCGACGTTTGAAGAACTATGTGAGTGGTATTTTAATAAAGATATGTTATAAAGCTTTGATGAAACCTTGTTTTGCTTTGTTCGGATATTACTTACAAGCATGAATGATTATCCCTATTTTTGCGTATCAAATATTGTATCTTGCTTTGATGACATTCTTGGAAGTCCGTATGTGCTAGGGGACTATAAGCATTTGTAGCACAAAGTTTGGAAGTCCGTATGTGCTAGGGGACTATAAGCATTTGTAGCACAAAGTTTGGAAGTCCGTATGTGCTAGGGGACTATAAGCATTTGTAGCACAAGTCCTTAGTGTCCGGGGACTATAATGCAACGACACCATTGCTTAGAGATCTCTCTTGTCTTGTCTTGTCTTGCCACTGACGGTTTTACCACGTGGGTTTGGTTGTCCGGAATGTCATCTTTTGTATTATATTGATGTTAGTAAGCATCTCTTGAAGCTTGAAAGATTTGAAAGATGGACTTGACTTATTCCTTGTATTGCCTTGTTAAAAGACCTCGGATATCATTCATGTAAACCCCTTTATTATTTATACCATTCACTGAGTATCCAAGCTCACCCTCTCTATATATATGTAGGTGATGAGCAAGACGGCGGCGACGCCTAGATGTCTTTGGCCGATGTGTTTGCCGACGTGTTTCGGATTTTGTTTTGCAACATCTTGAAGACTATGCTTCTTAGTTATTTCCATTGTATTTTGTATTTGATGGCTGAGAAGCCTTTTGGTCAAGATGTATTTTGTACTCCATTTGTTGTATTAAAGCTATGTAATGATGTATGGCATTTCATTCAACTTATGCACTGCTCTTATGGATTACTTAGCCTTGATTTATTCTTCCGCATTTGTAAGCCCCATATGTATACTCTGATTTGTGTGTGGATTCTTGTAAGTGGCCTTTGGTAATCTCAAATTACTGGCCATCATGGCACCATTCTACTAGGGGCGGAATGGGGTCGTGACAGAAACAGTCATTCCATTGGAGATCGGCATCGCAGGGATCAGAACCCAGGAAGTTGAGAATGGGACTAATGATGTACTCTTAGCCCGAGATCTGGACCTTCTAGAAGAAAGAAGAGAGAAAGCTGCCGTACAGCTTGCAGCATATCAGCAACAGCTTGCTAGAGCTTATAACAAGAAGGTTAATCCTAGGGAATGTCAAGTCGGCGACCTAGTCTTGAGAAAAGTCGTCGGCAACAAGAAGGATCCTAGGGAGGGCAAGCTTGGCCCAAACTGGGAAGGACCCTACAGAATCACTTCGGTATTGGGCAATGGGGCATATCGGTTTGAAGATAGTGAGGGCAAAGCATTGCCAAAACCCTGGAACACTTGTAATTTGAAATTTTTCTATCATTAGATGTTGCTTTATTTTTTGCCGATGTCATCAATAAAATCTTAGCAAAATTCTCCACGACTTGTGAAACTATGCATAATAATGTTTTTTTGAATAATGGGAACCCAAGTGGAACTCAGGTTCACATTAGGGGGCAGAAAGAAGAAAGAATTGTTTAACACTTGTTAAAATTTGTAGCAATTTACAAGTTGAAGTTAAACCGAGATAATTGTTTATTTTCACTTGTTGAAATTTGTAGCAATTTACAAGTTGAAGTTAAGCCGATATAATTGTTTATCTTCACTTATTGAAATTTGTAGCAATTTACAAGTTGAAGTTAAGCCGATATAATTATTTATCTTCACTTGTTGAAATTTGTAGCAATTTACAAGTTGAAGTTAAAAACCAAAATTATTATTTAAACACTTGTTGAAATTTGTAGCAATTTACAAGTTGAAGATTAGCCGATATCATTGTTAACTGAGGTAATTCACCCCAAGAAGGTTGCACAAAGAAGGAGAGACTTACAAAATATTCTAAGTATAGAATCGTGCAGAAATAGTCAAGAGAAAACAAAGGTACAAGCATTCAAGAGAAGGAAAGTTGAAATAGATATTCAAAGAACAAAGAGGCACATTGGCCATTTGCAGAGCTTACATTGTCTGAAAAACAAAAAGTACAAGAGTACAAAAGACAAAAGAAGAAAAACATGAAAACTAAGATTCACCAACATCGGCAGCAGGCTGAGTTTGGACGTCGGCGGACTGTTGAGAAGCTACCTCGGCTGCCTTCTCCGCCGCGATCTCGGCATCAATTTGAGCAGTTGTTTCATCAACACTTTTGTCGGCCAGAGGAACATCGAATAATACCTGCTCAAAGGCAGTCTCCTTAGGAACCTCCTCAACCTCCTCATCTTGAGTCAAGTCAAGAACTTGCTCAGTTTGAGGAGGGGACTTGGCCCCAACGACCTCCTTGGGTTTCCTCACCAAGGCCTCATCCTCATCTTGATCCTTAGATTCAGAATCATCTTCAGATTGAGCTGGAGGTGGCGGCGGAGGGAATGGAAGAGGAATGGCGCCGGCATTCCGAAGAGGCGAGTCCTCGGGGACATTGAGCTTCTTAAGAAGGGACATCCAACTAAGGGAGAAACCCCTGTTGCATGCCTGCTTCACTTGTTGCTCATAGGCCTCTGTCACATCGGCCATACCCTGATTATAGGCCTTTTAATCGGCATCTTTTATTTCGGCCGCTTTAGTGGCCAAGGCATCTTCAAGCTCCTTCTGGGCCTGGGTCACCTTATCCTCGGCCTCTTTTAGCTAGGCTTAAAGAACTTTATTTATTGCCTCGGCAACACCGGCTTTTTCCTCGGCATTATCCCACTCCTTGATGGCAACCTCGGCCTGGTCCTCCAGCGTTCTCATCTTTGACTGCAGGCTCTTATTTGTTTTCTGAAGTGTGGTGACTTCCCTCTTTTTCTCAGCTAACTTTTCACGGTTCTGAAAAGATTGCATGAAGAAAGAGTGGGCATGCTGGATGGTCTGGAAGAAAACAAAAGTATTAGAAAAATATTCTAAGTGTAAAATAAAGAGAGAGAAAGAAAGAAGTACCAGACAAAAAAAACTTACTTGAACAGAGTATTGCAGCATCAAAGCGTAGTTTTCATATTCACTAAACCCGGCGTTTCGTTCCAAGTCGCCTGGGAGAAGCAGTGCAGTGCTAAGTGCAACGCCGACATTTATATCGTCGGCGCTGTCACTAGCCATTACAGACTTATCTTCCAAAGTTATTTCAGGGGCCCAGGGGGCATTAGGCTTCTTTGACCCCGAGGTCGTTGCAGATGACCTCAGTCTTTTCGACTTGGTGGATTCAGAGGGAAGGGCTTCAGCGGACCTCTTCGTAGGGACAGAGGCAGTTTTTTCGCTTGGAGCCAGCTGGGAAATTGGCAAAGTGTCTTCAGTCTCAGCCTGAGTCACTTTGGCCTTTGGTTGAGCCTTCTTGACTCTTTTTGGCTTGGGAGGAAGCTGGGTTTGAGTTGGTATAGCATCAACATCAGTTGGGATATCGGCTAAAAGATCTTTGGCCATAGGTTTTGCGCGACCCATCTCGGCTGCAAGAACAAGACATCGGCGACGTTTGCGCTGAGATGGTGGGATTAGATATTGAGCCGAAGTAGACGGCTATTCTACTGGATCGGATGTTGACTCCTGATCAGCCCGAGATGTTGATCCGGCTTGTGGAGTTGTGGTAGAGGGAGGAGATAAGCTCTTCTTTTTTCTCTTAGGAATGTCGGGAAGAGTTGATTTGTATGTCGGAATGAAATTAAGAAGCAGAGGCGCCTTCCGTTTTTGGACTGGCAAGTCCAAGAGTTTCTTCAAATCCTTGCTGAGAACGAAGGATTGGCGAAAGTTCTTTGGTGGCTGATGGAGAGCTGCAAGGGAAAACAGACATTAGAAACATGTAGAATATTAAAAACTTGAAAAGAAACAACCAAGTGTTAACACAGGGCTCTTACCCTTGCCCTCTAAAATTGATCGAGGTAGAGGGAAGAGGTGGAGATCCTCATCTGGACCAAACTCCCAATTTCCTGAGGCAATGAGGTAATCGTCTCCAGCCCCCTTGTTGGAGTCTGGGTGGTCGGCTACGATTTTGAACTCCGTGGATCTCGGCTTAAGATAATAAATGTAGCCTTTTTCTTTCAAGTTAAGGCTGCACATGATATAGCAGTATTGAACGTCGGCTAAGGTGATCCTAACGTTTTCCTGTTTAGCTAAGGCTATGATACCGTTGATCACTCGGCAGGAATTTATAGCAAGTTGCATGGGGTTCAACTTATAATAATGGAGAATCTCGCGAAACAGGATGTTGAGTAGGAGCCGAAGTCCACACTCGATAAAGGCAATTACGGGGAAGGGCATGGAGTCGTCAGTAGGCATGATGGAGTCATCATCCCCAGCCAACCTCAGATGGACGTCGGCTGGGATTTCAAACTCCTGTCTAAAAAATTCAAGTTTGGTTAGGGTGTTTACCCTATGCCTCCACATACCCATGACGTCGGCCTAAATTAAAAGGACTGGGTTTCAGAAGAGAGATGATCTAAAAAAGGTTTTGTGAACCTCGGCTAAAACCTAGGTTTGTATTGGTGCAAGAATTTGTGAAGATTGTTTTAGTTTTGACAGGTTCTACAGTCAAATCCCAAACCTAAATCTATGAAGATGAAGATTGAAGGCACAAATCTGGAAAACAGAAAAACAAAAATGAAGTTTCAGAATCAAGAACAGAGGTGGGGCTATCAAAAACACAAGGAGTATAAGGTTAAGAACAGTGACAAAAGTGCAAGAAAGTGGTGAAACAGTGCGTGTGTTCAAGATTTGAGCAAAAGCAGAATCATGGAATAAATACACTCAGATATATGGTTCGCAAGATAAATGTTTGAACAAAGCAGTAATAAACGACAAGTAAATGAGGAATGTCAAAGGAATTGAAAACGAAAGGAACAGTTGCTTACCAGAAAAAATGGAGCCGGTATGAAGATTACCGAAGTCAGACGGCAGTTACAGATGTAGCAAAATGACGAAAGCTTCACAAGAAGGGAGACAGGAAGGCAATTGCAGAGCTTGATGACTGGAACAATGGCGTATTCAAGAGCTAGAGAGAGAAAAGACGAAGAGAAATCGAATGCAAAAGTGAAAAAATGAGAAAGGGGGAAAGGTTTTGTCAAAAATTTGAAACGGCGGCAAAACGGAGCAGTTAGTGCGCCTAGAACAACGCATACGTCAGACGGCGCGCACAGACGCAAGACGGCTTGCAGGCGCGTCAGAAACACGATCCAATGAGGATCAAACGCGTAAGTGAAATGGTTGAAAAGCGATGCTTGACAGCTCACACACATGAAGAAGTTCATAAGGGAGCTCTTGGAGTTCTTGATCTTTTAGAAGACATGTCGGCCTATGATAATGACGTCAGCTGAGATACTTTAAGTCGACGTACTTGAAGGAAGTACCGATGTAGGTTCCATCACCTTAGAATGCCGAGGTAATAAAACCTAGGGGGCAGTTGTGGGGAAATATTTTTTGAGTACCGACACGTGGCAAGGTGATGCCGACGTGTCAGCCGAGGTGCCACGTGTCTTGGTCATTTGCCGAGGTTACCTCCGAAGATATCGGAATCCGAGATAAGCAGATAAAGGACAAGAGTCCTAAAATGAAGAAAGACTTCAAGATGGATAAGGATAGTATTCCTAGAGAGTCTGTCCTTATCTCTTGTAGAGTCCAAAGTAAGCACTGAATAGGAGTCCATAGAAGTCAGGCTTCTAGTGGGACTAGGATTGAGTAAACTATAAAAGAGAGGCATCCCCATGAGTCTAAGGTACACAATTTACGCTTTGAGCAGTGAATTTAGTACTTAATTATCTTTGAGAGATATACTGACTTAATCGTCGGAGTGCCCCCGGGTGGAAGAACCACCGCCCGAATCTTCTTTCTGTTGCAGATTTACCAGGTGTCATCTATTCTGCCAGTTCTCTCCAGCTGATCACTGAGTTGGCAGTGTGATCGGAAAATTACTCACACAATTATATTTTATGACA